>OW569406.1:39946497-40148997 GCA_937654795.1 Cistogaster globosa
AAAAGTTATTAAGCGGCAAACTTTGAAAATATAAAAAAAATCGCTCAAAAATATATTTTTAGTTTTTCGCTTATATCTTGAAAACTATTCCGCGTGCACATATATGGCTATATACGATCGAAAGAGGACAAAAATACGAATCGATCGTGATATAACTCATTTCTTGAAAGACTGTACGAAAAAAGTTATTAGGCGGCAAACTTTGAAAATATAAAAAAAATCGCTCAAAAATATATTTTTAGTTTTTCGCTTATATCTCGAAAACTATTCCGCGTGCACACATATGGCTATATACGATCGAAAGAGGACAAAAATACGAATCGATCGTGATATAACTCATTTCTTGAAAGACTGTACGAAAAAAGTTATTAGGCGGCAAACTTTGAAAATATAAAAAAAATCGCTCAAAAATATATTTTTAGTTTTTCGCTTATATCTCGAAAACTATTCCGCGTGCACATATACGGCTATATACGATCGAAAGAGGACAAAAATACGAATCGATCGTGATATAACTCATTTCTTGAAAGACTGTACGAAAAAAGTAATTAGGCGGCAAACTTTGAAAATATAAAAAAAATCGCTCAAAAATATATTTTTAGTTTTTCGCTTATATCTCGAAAACTATTCCGCGTGCACACATATGGCTATATACGATCGAAAGAGGATAAAAATACGAATCGATCGTGATATAGCTCGTTTCTTGAAAGACTGTACGAAAAAAGTTATTAAGCGGCAAACTTTGAAAATATAAAAAAAATCGCTCAAAAATATATTTTTAGTTTTTCGCTTATATCTCGAAAACTATTCCGCGTGCACACAATTCCGTTATTCGTCCGCAAAGAAAACCTAAGTTGTGCTGCCAGACTAAGCAAATTGGATGAACGGAATTGAAACAAAATATTTTACCATACCCTACAAATAAATTCTTTTTTGTAACAATTACACAAATTTTTTAATTATAATATTTTTAAAATTGAATTTGATTTTCAATTAATTCAAATATATTTTAATTGTTGTTTTAATATGGCTTAATATATCTTTAATAATATACTTTATAATGCAGTGTATTATTATATATGTACATATGTTAAATTGAGGGGTATATCGATTTTATTTTGTTACTTACTATCAAAAACTAAACATATATTGCCTTAAAAATTAATTTTGATTTTAAATTTTACTATCAGAATCTTAATATATACTTCCTTATGCATACAAATTAATGTTGATTTCAAGTTTATTTTAAAATGAATTTTGTATAAAAAATTTGTTCCAAAGTATATGGAAAAACTAAACTAATTTCAGCGATTTTTTTTAATTTTGAAAAGTTTGCCGATTAATAACTTTTTTCGTACAGTCTTTTAGAAAACAAACTATACCACGATCGATTCGTATATTTATCCTGTTTCGATCGTATTTAGCAGTATATGTGCACGCGGAATATTTTCCGAGATATAAGCAAAAAACTAAAATGATCATTTTCAGCGATTTTTTTTAATTTTGAAAGTTTGCCGCTTAATAACTTTTTTCGTACAGTCTTTCAGAAAACAAGCTATACCACAATCGATTCGTATATTTATCCTCTTTCGATCGTATATAGCAGTATGTGTGCACGCGGAATAGTTTCCGAGATATAAGCAAAAAACTAAAATTATTAATTTCAGCGATTTTTTTAATTTTGAAAAGTTTGCCGCTTAATAACTTTTTTCGTACAGTCTTTCAAGAAATGAGTTATATCACGATCGATTCGTATTTTTGTCCTCTTTCGATCGTATATAGCCGTATATGTGCACGCGGAATAGTTTTCGAGATATAAGCGAAAAACTAAAAATATATTTTTGAGCGATATTTTTTATATTTTCAAAGTTTGCCGCCTAATAACTTTTTTCGTACAGTCTTTCAAGAAATGAGTTATATCACGATCGATTCGTATTTTTGTCCTCTTTCGATCGTATATAGCCGTATATGTGCACGCGGAATAGTTTTCGAGATATAGGCGAAAAACTAAAAATATATTTTTAAGCGATTTTTTTTATATTTTCAAAGTTTGCCGCCTAATAACTTTTTTCGTACAGTCTTTCAAGAAATGAGTTATATCACGATCGATTCGTATTTTTGTCCTCTTTCGATCGTATATAGCCATATGTGTGCACGCGGAATAGTTTTCGAGATATAAGCGAAAAACTAAAAATATATTTTTGAGCGATATTTTTTATATTTTCAAAGTTTGCCGCCTAATAACTTTTTTCGTACAGTCTTTCAAGAAATGAGTTATATCACGATCGATTCGTATTTTTCTCCTCTTTCGATCGTATATAGCCGTATATGTGCACGCGGAATAGTTTTCGAGATATAAGCGAAAAACTAAAAATATATTTTTAAGCGATTTTTTTTATATTTTCAAAGTTTGCCGCCTAATAACTTTTTTCGTACAGTCTTTCAAGAAATGAGTTATATCACGATCGATTCGTATTTTTGTCCTCTTTCGATCGTATATAGCCATATGTGTGCACGCGGAATAGTTTTCGAGATATAAGCGAAAAACTAAAAATATATTTTTGAGCGATTTTTTTTATATTTTCAAAGTTTGCCGCCTAATAACTTTTTTCGTACAGTCTTTCAAGAAACGAGCTATATCACGATCGATTCGTATTTTTGTCCTCTTTCGATCGTATATAGCCATATATGTGCACGCGGAATAGTTTTCGAGATATAAGCGAAAAACTAAAAATATATTTTTGAGCGATTTTTTTTATATTTTCAAAGTTTGCCGCTTAATAACTTTTTTCGTACAGTCTTTCAAGAAACGAGCTATATCACGATCGATTCGTATTTTTATCCTCTTTCGATCGTATATAGCCATATGTGTGCACGCGGAATAGTTTTCGAGATATAAGCGAAAAACTAAAAATATATTTTTGAGCGATTTTTTTTATATTTTCAAAGTTTGCCGCCTAATAACTTTTTTCGTACAGTCTTTCAAGAAATGAGTTATATCACGATCGATTCGTATTTTTGTCCTCTTTCGATCGTATATAGCCATATATGTGCACGCGGAATAGTTTTCGAGATATAAGCGAAAAACTAAAAATATATTTTTGAGCGATTTTTTTTATATTTTCAAAGTTTGCCGCTTAATAACTTTTTTCGTACAGTCTTTCAAGAAACGAGCTATATCACGATTGATTCGTATTTTTATCCTCTTTCGATCGTATATAGCCATATGTGTGCACGCGGAATAGTTTTCGAGATATAAGCGAAAAACTAAAAATATATTTTTGAGCGATTTTTTTTATATTTTCAAAGTTTGCCGCCTAATAACTTTTTTCGTACAGTCTTTCAAGAAATGAGTTATATCACGATCGATTCGTATTTTTGTCCTCTTTCGATCGTATATAGCCATATATGTGCACGCGGAATAGTTTTCGAGATATAAGCGAAAAACTAAAAATATATTTTTGAGCGATTTTTTTTATATTTTCAAAGTTTGCCGCTTAATAACTTTTTTCGTACAGTCTTTCAAGAAACGAGCTATATCACGATCGATTCGTATTTTTGTCCTCTTTCGATCGTATATAGCCATATATGTGCACGCGGAATAGTTTTCGAGATATAAGCGAAAAACTAAAAATATATTTTTTAGCGATTTTTTTTATATTTTCAAAGTTTGCCGCTTAATAACTTTTTTCGTACAGTCTTTCAAGAAACGAGCTATATCACGATCGATTCGTATTTTTATCCTCTTTCGATCGTATATAGCCATATGTGTGCACGCGGAACAGTTTTCGAGATATAAGCGAAAAACTAAAAATATATTTTTTAGCGATTTTTTTTATATTTTCAAAGTTTGCCGCTTAATAACTTTTTTCGTACAGTCTTTCAAGAAACGAGCTATATCACGATCGATTCGAATTTTTATCCTCTTTCGATCGTATATAGCCATATGTGTGCACGCGGAATAGTTTTCGAGATATAAGCGACAAACTAAAAATATATATTTTGTGAGCGATTTTTTAACATTTTAAAAGTTTGCCGCTTAATAACTTTTTTCGTACAGTCTTTCAAGAAACGAGCTATACCATGATCGATTCGTATTTTTGGCCTCTATCGATTGGCGTTGGTCGCTATGATGCACGGCTTTTAGTTTGGATTTTATAAGTAAAAAACCATCACAATTAGTGACTACATATTTTAGGTGTAGCTCCTTCATTTTTAAAAATGGCGAAAGTGACAACCGGAAAATCTGATTCTGCAACCTTAGAGCTTTTCATTTCATTTCTTTTTTTTTCAATCCATTAAAAATTAAAGTATTGTGACCGTTTCTAAAATCACTTATTTTTTGTCAAATTTTGTTTACATTTTGATAAATAATAACAAAAATACTCCTTTTTTTACAACTCTGTTAAAAAAGTTTGCCGTTTCTCAGAGTTTGTTTTCTTCTCCTACGTCAATTGAATGGCAGCTTATAGGTTGTGGATTGTGATGTATAAAAGTATTTGTTTTCTTTGGAGTTACGAATGGTAAAAAGTCGGGTTTTGTTCAGAGTTGATGTATATCCTATATATAAAGTGCGAAGAACACACCAAGAGGTCATTATAAAAGGAATTCCTTTAGCATTTTTTGTTTCTAATGATAAAATTTGAAAACAAAATCAACGACAAGGAAAATGAGTGCATTTGAGGTATATATTTTTGTGCAGTTTTTAATCGCTCTTGAAATCAATGAATATATGTATGTACAGTTGCCCAAAATGAAATTGGGATAAAACTAATATTTCGTTGCCTTTAAAAAGTTGACAAAAAGAAATAAATTTCTTTAAAGCGCTATTTATAAAGAAAAAAAACTATATATATATATATATATATATATATATATATATATATATATATATATATATATATATATATATATATATATATATATATATATATATATATATATATATATATATATATATATATATATATATATATATATATATTAATCTTAATATATATATTAATCTTTTTATATAAAAGAAGAACGAAGATTTATTTCAATGTGAAATGAAAGCGAGACGTTTTAAACTGTCTTACTGCAGATTACCCTTGTAGCTAATAGCTTAAGGCACATGTACACTAATCTACTCAAGTCTTAAGGCTTGCATTAGATTTTTGTTTAATTAAAACCTAATAAGAATTGTAATTTTCAAAAAGTAACATAGTTTACGGGCACCACCTATGGGGTGTAAATTGTAATTTTAAGCAAACAATGTAAAGTGAAAAATTTGCCGGCAACCTTTAGTTTCGGAGTTACGGACCTCCAAGGATTTTATATATGTGTATCATTGAAAAGGTAATTTTAGGGTCTACTTAATGAAACAGGAAAAAAATAGGCTTAAATCTAGTTTGCGGACGCAGCTTGAAAATTAAAAAAATCTGTCTACAGGGTGTAAAATTTAATTTTAAGCAAAGAATGTAAAATGGAAAATATGGGGCTGACCCTTATTTTTGGACCTCCAAAGTTTGTATATACAGTATTACATATATCGAGTATTTTGTGGTGGAGTGAGGCAATATGGGTATCATTGGAAGAGTAATTAAAAAAAACAGGTAACAGTAAAACCAAGCCGAAGAATGGCTACGCAGAAAATATTTAGAAAGCAAAGCCGGTTTTGGTCATATCATAGAGGAGAAAATTCTTGCGCCCGGCCGAAGACCTGCTATGCAAAAAATCTTTAGTAAGCGAAGCCGGTGTTGGTCATACCATAGGGGAGAAAAATCCTTGCGCCCGGCCGAAGACCGGCTACGCAGAAAATATTTAGAAAGCGAAATCGGTGTTGGTCATACCATAGAGGAGAAAGTGCTTGCGCCCGGCCGAAGCCGGCTATGCAGAAAATCTTTAGTAAGAGAAGCGGGTGTTGGTCATACCATAGGAGAGAAAATCCTTGTGCCCGGCCGTTAAAGTTATGTTTAGGTATATGAAAAAAATTTTTTTTGGTCGTTACATCATTTTTTATTTATTTTTTCTTTTTTAATTGATTAGATATTGAATTTACCTTTTCAATGATACCCATATTGCCTCGTTTCACCACAAAATACTCGATATATGCCATACTGTACATACAAACTTTGGAGGCTCGTAACTCCGAAACTAAGGGTCGCCCCAAATTCGCCGCTTAACATTTTTTTTAATTATATTTTACACCATATAGAAAACTTTTTTTTTATTTTAAGCTGCGTCCGTTAACTACATTTGTTCCAAAAGATGTTATTCCTTATGGTATGACCAACATCGATTTTCTGCGTAGCCGACTTTCTAAGAAAGAAAAATTATATACAAATGTAGGTATGCGGACGTTTATGAAAGGAAAGTGAAAAAATTAGACGCCCTTAAGGCCGAGGCACATAGAATCCGTCATACGTTAAACTTTGACAAATTCAACTGACAAGTAAGTTAAAATACATGTTTTCTTATGAGCGTTGTCACAATCAATACGTGTCCGTCAACACAAAGTACGAAAGTTGGTCAACTTTTAACTTTTGAATACTTTAACAACTATCAACTGCTTCTTCTTCTCTGTTTTCTTTTAACTCTTGCTGTGTTTCAATTGTGTTTGTGATTTTAATAAAACAATTTTGGTGGCAAACAATAAAATACAAATTTAATTAATTTAAAAAGTGAATAAAATACAAATTAAATTTAAAAGTGAATAAAAATAGAGAGCAAGCTTTGGTTTAACATCCGTCCGCAAAGTATTCATTGTGCCAACCTCATCCGTCGTTACTTTGACTTTAATTGAATTTGTCAAAGTTTAACGTATGACGGATTCTATGTGCCCGGCCTTTAGAATTTAATGCTGCATTTTCTTTATCGCTACATCCTTCATCAGAAAGTATACAAAACTTATATTACTAAGCTAACTTATATTAATAAGTGATAATTACGAAATAAAAATTCCAAAACAGAACGCGGTGAATATAATAATCACGGATATGAATATCAAAATAAATGAAAGTGAATTAATGGAAAAATTAAAAAACCAAAATAATGTAATGAAAGACAGTAGATTTGAAATTGTTAAATGCTTCGAGACTAAAAGATTTAATAGATCTGTATACAATGCAAAAATAAAAGTGGATGATGAAACGTATCGTAAAATTATGTCAGTTCAAAGACTGAATGTTGGCTGGGAGAGATGTAGAATATTTGATGGTACTCATATAATACAATGTTTTAATTGTCAAGGCTATAACCATAAAGCAAATGAATGTCGAAATGAACCTGTCTGTTTAAAATGCAATTGCAACTACAAAAGTAAGGACTGTACTATAGAAATTCTAAAGATATGTATTAATTGCAACAAAGAAAACAAAAGACTTAATATATGTCTCGATGAAAATCATAGTACGATATGCAAAGAGTGCCTAGTCTATAAAAATAAACTAAATTTAAAAAAGAAACGGTCTGGTGTAGATATAGATATACAGTGACTCAAACAACCGTCTCAATGTTATGCTAGTGTTAACATATATAAGTACAACAACAAAACTACAGTCTCAATCTTTTTGATATTTTCTCCATTTGCTGCTTATTGCTCTTTTATTTATAACTACAATTCAATATATTTGTTGTAATATTTACCGTTATCTAAAAATAAGCAAAACAAGTTTAATAAGTCATTGGGATGGTTTTTTGAGTTTAATTACTTGAGGAAGCTACACGTGTTTTTTCGTAAAAAAAATTTTTAAATTTTAGGAATTTATTTTTCTTGGCTGAATAGTATATTTAAATAAGTAAGACAAACTTAAATTTATTGCTTTATTCTTTTTTAACAAATTTTTAAGTTTAATATGGTTCGTCCATTGCTGTCCTCAAAAGTCAACGAAATTAACAATTTTTTACGTCAAGGTAAAAGTTGTAGTGAAATTTTGTTGCTTCTTAATATCTCCAAATCCAGAGTGGGTAGAGTACTACAGACTACAGAACGGCGCATTTTAAGAGATTTTCGGCAGCAAAAAGTGGAAAATGCAGTTCAAATCCAAAAGCAATAAGCAGAAAATGAAAATATTCATGTATCGGTTGAAACCGTTAGAAATATTTTGCGAGCAGCTGGCTTGAAAGGACGTGCTAAAGTGAAAAAGCCAATGCTCACAAAAAGGCATCAAAAAATCCGTTAGGATCTTGCAAAAAAAATATGCTTCGTGGACAGCAGAGGACTGGGAAAATGTTATTTAGTCAGATAAGACCAAAATTAATCGTCTTAGGTCAGATGGTAAGGAATGGTGTTGGCGAAAATCAGGACAAACTTGGCAAGCGAAAGATGTCAGACCAACATTAAAGTTTGGCGGTGGATCCGTGATGGTATGGGGTTGGATGACAGCTAAGGGTGTTGGAACAGTCCACAGAATAGTTGGTACGATGACTGCTCAAACCTACGTAAATATTTTATTTAACTTAATCGTCTTAGGTCAGATGGTAAGGAATGGTGTTGGCGAAAGTCAGGACAAACTTTGCAAGCGAAAGATGTCAGACCGACATTAAAGTTTGGCGGTGGATCCGTGATGGTATGGGGTTGCATGACAGCTAAGGGTGTTGGAACAGTCCACAGAATAGTTGGTACGATGACTGCTCAAACCTACGTAAATATTTTATTTAACTTACCTACAGCTGCAGAAAAATTCGGATCACAGAAGGAGGATATCGTTTTCCAACAGGATAATGACCCGAAACATACCGCAAAACTTACAAAAAATGGCTCAGTGACAACCGCTATAATGTTCTCGATTGGCCGCCCCAGTCACCCGATCTTAACCCCATCGAATATCTCTGGGGTGTTCTCAAAAGAGGTTTTGTCGGTACGCCTTGAAATCTGGAAGAATTGTGGGCACATGTGCGAGAAGCGTGGATTGGTACTGACGCAAACATTTGCAAAAATTTAGCCGATAGTATGCCTTGCCGAATCGATGCTGTTATTAAAGCTAAAGGGGGCCTTTATAAATTCAAAAAATTTGTTAAATAAAGTAAACTCAAAAAACCATCCCAATGACTTAATAAACTTGTCCTGCTTACTTTTAGATAACGGTACATATTACAACAAATATATTGAATTGTAATTATAAATAAAAGAGCAATAAGCAAATGGAGAAAATATCAAAAAGATTGAGACTGTAGTTTTGTTGTACTTATATATGTTAACACTAGCATAACATTGAGACGGTTGTTTGAGTCACTGTATAACAGTCAGAGAATATACTTGGATTATATACTAACATCCAAGGACTAACAAATAATTTTACCCAGCTTGAGATTATAGTACAATGTGTTAAGCCAGACTTTATAATATTATCAGAAACGCATATGACAGATTTTGTAGATGAAACAGAAGTTGAAATAAATGGATATGATCTATTTACGACAGCATCTAATTCTACAAAAACAGGAGGTGTTATTATATATTTAAAAAAACAATGGATGTTATCAAATATAAAGACTACGGTCAAAGATGCTGAGTATTGGATTAGTGCATATATGGCAAAAAATAATAATGCTTCTTTTGTTATAAAAGCGATATATAGATCTTCAAGTTATTCAAAGGCAGATTTTTGTGATGAATTTCAAGATTTTCTCGAAGAAATATATGAAATGAATTGCGACATATTTATCGCAGGTGATTTTAATATTGATTGGAGGGCAGATTATAAAACAGAGAATTGAATGCATACTTAATGATTATGGGTTGAAACAGATAATGCTTGAAGACACCAGAATAACACAGAACTCAAATACATAACAAATAATGAACGAATATCTGCAAGAACCAATATACACAACAAAATATCAGATCATGAAGCAATAGACATAATTATTGAAACTATTGCCAGGAATCTCCCTATATTAAATGTGCTTATAATTGGTAATAGATTAACTTTCACTGATATAATCAAGTGTTTGGGAGTACTTATTGATCATCAGCTTACTTTTGAGGGACATGTTGACCAGGTATGCTGTAAGGTGTTTGGAATTCTGCGGAAGATCTATTCGAATAATATTTTCTTGCCATTTAATGTGAAGAATAGGTTGGACTTTGCTTTATTAATGCACTATTGCTTATATTATTTATAGATTAAAACGCATTGTGAATATTATAGTGCGCTATGTATATATTGTTAGGAGCAGAGTGCATATATCTAGCTATGTCAGTGACTTTTTAGGTTGTACTTTCGATCGGTTCATTTAGTATTATTACGTATCACTTTTCTTTCGAGTTATTAAGAGTAGAAAGCCACCCAAATAATGGTCCAAATTCACAGTCTTGCGCTCAACACAAAATCTTCAAGTTATCCCAAGAATTAGATGTAGTAAAAAAAATATGTTCTTAGGGCATTGCTACACGTTCAATATATATTGTGATATTTGGATCGCGATCCATTTTAATGGATTGTTGGATCACGAGCGTATGCTATTTGTTCAATATTTATCGCGTCAGTATTTACGTTATTTGTGTGCAGTACAGATCGGTTATTAAAAAAATGTCGCGAGAATACCAAAAAAAAAAAACCTGTTTAGCTATTTTGCTTGCATTTTCATCGAAGAGAAAAGTGGAAAGAAAATGTTGGAGCAAAAAATGGACATAATTTTTCGTTATTTTTTTATATTTAATTAATTAGTACTAAACGTACTTTGCAAATAAATCGTTTTAATATAACATAAAAATAAATCAAATTAATTTAATACAAATTCTGTAAAATGTTCTTTACAAATTGAACACATTTTTTTATCAAAAATTATTTCATTCCTTTCATTATTAATTTCCATAGGAAGTCTAATATAAAGGTTTACCCCCTTGCAGTTGTGGGCACCCTATCCAATCTGAAATCTTGAGCGTTTCGTAGCTGATAATGTTGCGCTTGTCCCACCAAATTTAGTTGATCGCATAGATATTTTGGTGCGTTTCCCAATTTCATTTTGCGTATAAATTTTAACGTGTTCAGTTGATTTCTCTGTTGAATATTTAGCCATTTTAAACAATTTAGCATAAACTGAATTGATGTGTAGCGGTTGCATTTTAAAATCGTTCGCATTACCTTATTTTGTTGATTAGGAGTCTTTCTATTTTTGTTTTTGTACATCAAGTGTATGAAATTGTTGACCCGTATTCAAAAATAGGCTTGATAATTACATTGTATATGTTAATCGCTGTAGTTATCGATAAATTATTTCTATTCCGTTTAAAATAACCAATCTTTTTACAAATAAATGCAATGTGATCATTACATTTTAAATCACTGTCTATCACAAAGCCTAAGTATTTTATATTTTTATTTTTTTCTATTTCTTTGTTATTAATCTTTATTATAATATCTGTGTGTGCATTAATTTCCATTAGTTTTGTTTTGTTTTCATTTAGTTTTAGTTTATTCATTTTCAACCATTTATTAACTATTTCTAAGTCGTGCATCATATTTTCTTGACAGTTTCCTTCATTTTCTGCAGTTGTATAAATTAGAGTATCATCGGCATATAATACTATTTCACATTTTTCTATCACATTTAGCAAATCACTAATATACATAATGAACAGTAGTGCGCTAAGAATTGATCCTTGAGGAACTCCATAGTCATTATTTGTTGTATTTGATATTACTTGGTTTACTGTTGTTTTTTGCCTTCTATTTTTGAAATAAGATTGAAACCATCTTAGTTCCTCATCCCGTACGCCGTACATATATAACTTCTCCAGCAGTATTTCCCTATCAATGGTCTCAAATGCTCCTTTAAAGTCAAGGAAATTTGCCAAAATTGTATTTTTTTTATCAATTTTTTCCCATCTGCTGACTACATAATTAACTGTAGTTTCACACAAGAAATTTTTTCGGAAATCTGATTGATATTTAGATAGCATTCATTTTCAGCAATATATTTTTCTAATTGCATTTTTACTACCATTTCTAATATTTTTTCACATGTTTTAAGCATATTTATTGGCCGATATTCCTCACACAATTTTTTCTTCTTAACTTTTTCAATTTGGATGACCATCGATTCTTTCCATTCTTCAGGAAAAATACCTGTTTCAAGAGCTTCGCTTATTATTCTCAGCATTATACCACCAGTTACGTCCCAATTGTCTAAAATTATTTTTGTCGATACTTTCTTGTAATCTGGTTTATTATTTAATGATTTGCATATTTTCTTAGTTCAATTAATTTTATTTCACGAAATTTGAAAATGTTATCACAGATACTTCACATTTTCTATACTGTTTCTAATCTCTTTAATGCTATCGATAAAAAAAACTTTAAAATTTATTAGCGATCACATTATTATCCTTATATTCTACATTGCTAAATATAACAGTTTGTATCACAGATCTATTCTTTTTAACACTAATTTTTTATTCACCCCTATTCTGCGTTTCGATTAAGTCTCCGCATTCAGTTCCGTTGCGATCGTAAATTGGTATTCTGAAGAAAAACGGAATCTGAAGAAAAAGAAGAATGATTACAAAATTAATAGCATCAATAACAATGTGGAAATGAAATAGCAAAATAAGCAAGTTTGTTATCATTTTCATAAACAAATGTCAAATTTAATACAAAAAGTTGTATGTTTACATAATTAAAAATAATTTCTTGATCAAGTTTAATAAAAATAAGGTTTAATAAAATAATTTTTAAATAAAATAAAAAAATATAAACACAATATAAAAATTAATTGTTATCGGCAACTAATTTTTGCACTGGCATTTATTTGTTGAAGGGCCTAGTGCATTGAGGATTCCTGCAACTTCCTCTCAGAGCGCTGCTACTTCTTCCTTTGATCGCTGCTGGTATCCACATGTAATGTCTGTTTTAGATGCCTTACATCTGCCAGTTTTTCATACTGCTCTGGTGTTGTTGTTTTTATTCTCAATACATAAACAAAACCCATCAGATTCAGGTACAAAATATAACAATTTAAAACAAAAGAAAATTAATTTAGTTAAAAATAAATTTAAGTGTTTTTTAAACCGTTTCTGAACATTTTATCTCATTTTCTACCTACATTTTTTTTCAATTTTTAACTTTTTAACTAAAAAACACAAAAAAGAAAACCCCTCCGTTAACAAAAAAGCAATTGAGAAAAACGGAGTTCCGATCGTAATGCAGAATACATACAATCGAAAGAAACTGAGCGGAATCGAAACGCAGAATACCAAAGTTTACATAATTAATGATGAAAGTGAAAGTGAAAGCAAAACACGCGTTAATAAAAGCTCTGTTTAAATAAATAAATAAAAATATTAAGAGGTTTTTAAAATAGACAAGACTATTATAAAACTAATAATAAAATACTTTTGTATAAAATCATACAAGAAAAAAAAAAACAAAAACGTTAATAACTAAAAAATAAATAAATAAACTCAGTGATGACTGAATGTAATAAGTGTCGGTCAGTAATTAGGGGTGAGAGCGGAATTAAATGTGAAGGTGTTTGTGGAAAAATATATCACTGTGCTGCGAAATGATCGGATGTGGATCAATATTCAATTGGAGTGTTAAATAAAAATAATTTTGTGAGGCTCATTTGTGATGATTGTATACAATACATCCATAATGTTGATGAGGTACTCAAAGATATCCAAAGTGGAGTTTAAAAAAATAAGCAACAATTAAAAGAATATAAGCATGAATTCGAAACATCGCTAAAACATAATGAAAATGAAATGAAGAAACTTCTAGAAGCAATTGAAAAAAGATATGAAGAGCGAATAAAAAAACTAGATTATGCCTTTAGAAAATGTGATGAAAATATTAAAAAAGTTGAAAATATTAATGTAAAAATAAATGAATTTGAAAAAATAAAGAAATATACAACTCGATAGAAGAGAATAACGCAAAAATGTGCAATGAAATTAAGAAAGTTATAAAAGAAACAAATATAAAAACAAAACAAATGTCGTATGCGCAAGCAGCAGGAAGCAATACAATGATGCCAGAAATTATGAAACAGGCACCATTGATAATAAAACCAAAAGAAAAACAGGGATCGGAAAAAACCAGAGAAGAGCTGAGTAAGAAAGTTGATCCAGTAAATTTTAAAATTGCAAATGTAGAAAATAGAAGAAACGGAACATTGATAATTCAAGCTGAAAATAATGAAGAACGAGACAAAATGAAAACAGCAATTGAAAATGAAATGAGTGATAGATATGATGTAAAAGTCCCTGATAAAATTGAAATGAGGATAGATATATCAGGCATCTCGTCTAAATACAGCGATAACGAATTGTTGGGGAAAATAAAGAAACAAAACCCAATATTACAATAAGGCGAAATTAAAGTGTTAAAGATTTCTGAATATAAAAGATATAACAAAACATATTATAATGCGAAACTAAAAGTCGACAAAGTATCATATCAGAAAATAATTAATTATTATTATTAATTATTAATTATTTATTTAGTAGTATTCGAAATACTTTAGATTTAACAAGTATTTAAATTATTTCTAATAAAAAATACAATTTTTCTTCTAAAAGTATTAATGTTCAATTCATTTTTAGTTTCATTTGGAAGCATATTGTAGAGATGTAAGCCTTTATGTAGTAGGGACTGTTGCACTGTTGTTGAGGTTGTTCTTGGTAACCTGAAGTTGTTGTTGTTCCTCAGAAGTTAGGGTTGCATTTCTCCAACATATCTTAATTGTTCGCTGAGGTATCCAGGAGCATTTCCATTTTTTAGTTTTTGTATAAATTGAAGTGTATTCATTTGTATTCTTTGTTTCACGCTCAGCCATTTTAGCGCATTTAGCATTCCTTCTATAGGAGTGTATCTATTACATTTCAATATAGATCTCATTGCTTTATTTTGCAGTTTCTCAACTCTTTCTATTTGTGTCTCATTGCAGCATGTATATATTATTGTTGATCCAAATTCAAAGTGTGGTTTTATCATAGTGTTATATATATTAATAGCAGTAATTGTAGATATTTTGTTGCGTATTCGTTTAAAAAAACCAATTTTTTTGCATATATATTTTATATGTTCATTAAATTTTAATTTTCTGTCAATTATAAATCCCAGGTATTTAATTTGATTAACTATTTCTATAATTTGATCATTTATTTTAAAAGCAGTTTTATTGTTTATATTTATTTGCATAACCATTTATTAATACTATTTATATCTTGCACCATATCATCGTAGCATTGCTTCTCTGTATCCCCGGTTGTGAATATTAACGTATCGTCTGCGTATAAAATTATTTCGCATTTTTGTAACACATTCGCCATGTCATTTATATATACAATAAATAACAATGCACCTAATACCGATCCTTGTGGAACACCGTAATCATTATCTCTATAGTCCGATTTTACGTTATTAACTTTTACTACTTGCTTTCTATTAGTAAGGTATGATTTAAACCATTTTAGTTCATTTCCTTGTATACCGTAATTATAAAGTTTTTGTAATAAAATGTTCCGGTCAATTGTCTTAAAAGCTCTTTTAAAGTCTAGAAAAATAGCCATTATTTATTTATTCTTTGTTACATATTTCCATCTATTAATTACATAATTTAATGTTGTTTCACACGAATAGTTTCTTCGAAATCCTGATTGATTTTTTGAAAATATATTGTTTCTTTCAAAGTAATTTTCAAGCTGTTGTTTTACTACTTTTTTAATAATTTTTTCACAAGTTTTTAATGTATTTATTGGTCTAAATTCCTCACATTTTTTTGTTTTTGCTATTTTTTCTATTGGTGTTATAATCGATATTTTCCAACTTTCTGGAAATTCTCCTGTATCAAACGATTTATTTATAATATTTAACAGTATCTTTCCTATTATGTTCCAATTATCTAATATTATATTTACTGATACTTTGTTAAAGTCCAGTTTATTTTTAATTTTTTTACATTTATCTTTAAGTTCTATCAGATTAGTTGCACGAAGCTTAAATTTAGTATTTATCACATCAATTTGGTTTAAATATTGCACTTGTTCTATCGAATTTCTAATTGATCAACAAAATAAGTATTAAATTGGTTAGCTATTAAATAGTTTTCCTTAACTTCTAATTGGTTAAATATCACAGACTGTATCACATTTTGTCTTTTATTTATTACTAATTCTTTTATTTTTTTCCACATTTGTTTCTGGACTTTGGCATTACTTATAGATTTATTAATAAATTTATTTTTCTCATTTTTTAGTTTTGTTTCATATTTATTTCTTATTAATTTATAGCTGCTCCACGCTTCAATTGTGTTTACTGTTTTTGCAATGAAATATTTAACAATTTTATTTCTCTTAAGTTGTTTTAATTCATGGCTGAACCATTTTTTTTGTATTATTTTGTTCATATATAGTTCTTTTTATTGTGAATTTTTTTATTGCATTTTCAATATTATTATCTAAGTAATATGTCATTTCGTTAACGCTCTTATTTTCAAAATGCTTTATTACATTTTTTATTTCTTTATTAAATAGATTTTTATTGTATTTAAATATTTTAATTTCTTTTTTTATATTCTGACGAACATGTTCATTTTTTATGAGTATATCTATTGCTTCATGATCTGCAATTTTATTTGTAATATTAATTTGGGCTGAGACATTAGTATTGTTCGTGATAACAAAATCTATTAGAGTTCTTGTATTTTCTGTCACCCTCGTATATTCTGTAACTATTTGCATGAGTCCATTATCATTTAACTTTACTTGTATTCTGTTTTTATATGTATCGTTTATTTCCAATCTATATTAAAATCTCCTTATATAATAATTTCAAGATTTGTTTCACAAATATTTTCTAATATTTTATCGAATGCGTCACAAAATTCCACTTCCCTGCAACTTGGAGATCTATACACTGCCATGATTATGAAAATCATGCTTTTATTTTTTGCTTTATAGGCACACAGCCAATATTTTGAATCGGCTATTTTTTCGAATAGTTTTTCCAGACACCATTCTTTTTTAACATACACAATGACTCCTCCTGTTCGTGTTGATTTTGAGAGCGTTGGATAATGATCATAGTTCATTAGTTGGTACTCATGTTCTTCAATGTCATTTGTTAGATGTGTCTCTGATAATACTATAAATTCAGGGTTTCTTAATTCCGCAATAATTTCAATTTTATTAAAGTTGTTTATTAAACCTTGTACATTTGTGTATATCCCAGTTATCCATTTTGATTGTTATATATTAAAACCAATCATTCTCATTTTTAGTTTCAGTTTATTTTGGTATACAGGACATTTCTTATCTGTAGTGCTATGTTTTTCATCTAATCCAAGATTAAACTTTTGATTTGATTTTACACAGCTTATACATTTAACTATTACTTCTTGATCGCATTCTTTTGATTTATGATTACCATGACACTTGTAACACACTTCTACATTTCTACAATCTTTGGCGTTGTGATTAAAACCTTTGCATTTGTAACACATCATTACTTCTGTTCCGTCGAAGACTCAACATTTTTCCCATCCAATATTAATTCTCTGAGTTGACAGCAACTTTGTATATGAATCCTTATCAATTATAAGTTTCGCATTATATATAATGTAATTATTTCTTCTTGTTTCAAATGATTTTAAGACTCTTATATTACTCTCTCTTATAAATTCGTTTTGTTTTTTTTATTTTATTTTTTCAATAAGTTCTTCATTAGAATATTTAAATGACATGTCCGTTATTACTACATTCATTTCATTATTGGCTGGCACTTAACTTCATAGTTTTCACTCATTTTATTTTGAATAGCTGATTTAATTTTTTCTCTTTCTTCTATGTTTTCACTATGTATAACTAATGTACTATTATTTCTGTTTTCTACACTAGTTATTTTTAAGTCAACTGGATTCACATTATTATTTAAGTCTTTTTTTGTTTATTCTGTTCTTTGTTTTTCCTTAGGTTTAACTATAAGCGCTACTTGTTTTTGTAAATTTGGCAGCACTGCTCCTTTTTTACAGTTTCTGCAAATGACAAATTGTTGCTTTGTTTATCATTCGTTTCTTTTATTGCTTTTGTAATATTCATCTGCATTTTAATATTACTTTCCTCAATTGTATTACACAATTTTTGTTCATATTTTCATAATCATTTATAATTTCATTTATTTTTTTAATTTCCCACACGTTCTTTTCACAAATCTTTTGGGCTTTATCTATTTTTCGAAGTCTTTCTTCATATCTTCCTTCTATTACTTCTAAAAATTGTTTAATTTCATTTTGATTTTTTTTAAAGCAAAAGCAAATTCGTTCTTGTACTCTAGTAGATTCTGTTTATTCTTGTTAACGCCATCTTGTATATCTTTCAACACCAAATCCACATTATGGATATATTGAACACAATCATCACATATAAAGCGCACAAAATTTCCGTTTTCTAGTATTTTTGCTGAGTATTGATCAATACCAGAACATTTATTAGAACAATGGAACACCTTTTTACATACTCCCGCACAACTTACTCCCGATTCACCGCGTATTGTACCTTTACATTTATGACACTCAGTCATTGCTGGGCCACATACATAAAGTTCTTCTTTTCTCTTCTTTTTTTCCCGCCAATAGTCCTATAATTTCACTTAATTTGATACTCTACGTAATAAACAAAGTTTATTTTTAATATTTATCTAATGTTCCAGTTTATTTTTCAATTTATTAAAACACTTTTTATTATTATTAAAAGATTTTATACAGAGCTTTGTTTTTCTGCTTGTTCATACAGGAACAGAGAATTAATATTAGATGGGGGAAAAATGTAAAGTGTTAGACGGTACTGAAATAATGCAATATTTTAAATGCAATGGATTTAATCATATGTCACATGAGTGTAGAAATCAGAATGTATGTTTTAAATGTCATGGACCACATAAAGCTAGAGAATGTAATAATGAAATTAAAAAGAAATGCATGAATTGTATGCGTATTAACCAAAAATTGAATTTGGGGCTCGATGAAAATCACTACACAGGCATAAAGCAATGTCCAGTTTACCAAAATAAACTTAACAGCAAGAAAAGATTATTAGGACTAAGCGGTTAGCAACTAAAATATATTCAGGGGATATACACAAATGTTCAAGGCTTGTTAAACAATTTTAACCAAATAGAGATTATGGCGGAAAGTGAAAGACTTGAGTTTATAATTTTATCAGAAACACATATCACACACGACATAGAAGACAATGAAATATCACTACATGGATGTAAACACATAATAAATTTTTCAAATTAAAAAAAAAAAACAGTAGAATTATGTGTGTATACGTTAAAAATCATTGGAAAATACAACCAATTTTAGAGAGGGCTGAAAGCTTTAAATACTGGATAAGCGCTTATAATGTTAAATATAAAAATGCACAATTTATGGTAGTGGCTGTTTACAGATCACCAAGCTGCAGTGAAAGAGAGTTTTGTGATATACTTGAAGAAATAATAGAGGAAATTTGTGAAAATACATGCGAGATATTAATAGCGGGAGATTTTAATATAGACTGGTTAAAAGATGATGTTTACAAAAAAAGAATTGAGCGTACGTTAAATGATAACTATTTGAAACAAATTGTCGAGAACTACACAAGTGTTACGCAAAGATCACAAACATTAATTGATTATATTATAATGTGTGTGAAGATAAATTCGAATTTAACTAGTAGAGACCTAAACCAAATTTTTTAACATAGCTGATTTTGCAGTTAACAGACCACTGTTAATCACTTAACAGTCGTTAGAATTTTGACCTTTAATAATTAAAATGCATACCCCGGAAATTTGGGGCTTGGTTCATGTTTTGTACGATATGGAAAAATTTTGCTAGAGTGCACTTAGTGAGATTATAAAAGTTAAATGTGCAAAATAATTTTCAAAGAATAATAAATACAGAGTTTTTTAACATAGTCATTTTTTAACATTTCTTGAGAAGATTTGTGGCCATTATGGAAAAATGGAGAAGGGCTGGTATATCACACCCCATACAAATGAAGCTCCAAGGACTACTCTATCGAACCATATTAGTGGGATATCTGAAATAGTCTTAGAAACTAAAACAAATTTGAGTTTTTTAACATAGTCATTTTTTAACATTTCTTGAGAAGATTTGTGGCCACTATGGAAAAATGGAGAATGGCTGGTATATCACACCCCATACAAATGAAGTTCCAAGGACTACTCTATCGAACCATATTAGTGGGATATCTCAAATAATCTTAGAAACTAAAACAAATTTGAGTTTTTTAACATAGTAATTTTTTAATATTTCTTGAGAAGATTTGTGGCCATTATGGAAAAATGGAGAATGGCTGGTATATCACACCCCATACAAATGAAGGTCCAAGGACTACTCTATCGAACCATATTAGTGGGATATCTCAAATAATCTTAGAAACTAAAACAAATTTGAGTTTTTTAACATAGTCATTTTTTAACATTTCTTGAGAAGATTTGTGGCCACTATGGAAAAATGGAGAATGGCTGGTATATCACACCCCATACAAATGAAGGTCCAAGGACTACTCTATCGAACCATATTACTGGGATATCTCAAATAATCTAAGAAACTAAAACAAATTTTAGTTTTTTAACATAGTCATTTTTTAACATTTCTTGAGAAGATTTGTGGCCACTATGGAAAAATGGAGAATGGCTGGTATATCACACCCCATACAAATGAAGGTCCAAGGACTACTCTATCGAACCATATTAGTGGGATATCTCAAATAATCTTAGAAACTAAAACAAATTTGAGTTTTTTAACATAGTCATTTTTTAACATTTCTTGAGAAGATTTGTGGCCATTCTGGAAAAATGGAGAATGGCTGGTATATCACACCCCATACAAATGAAGGTCCAAGGACTACTCTATCGAACCATATTAGTGGGATATCTCAAATAATCTTAGAAACTAAAACAAATTTGAGTTTTTTAACATAGTCATTTTTTAACATTTCTTGAGAAGATTTGTGGCCACTATGGAAAAATGGAGAATGGCTGGTATATCACACCCCATACAAATGAAGGTCCAAGGACTACTCTATCGAACCATATTAGTGGGATATCTCAAATAATCTTAGAAACTAAAACAAATTTGAGTTTTTTAACATAGTCATTTTTTAACATTTCTTGAGAAGATTTGTGGCCATTCTGGAAAAATGGAGAATGGCTGGTATATCATACCCCATACAAATGAAGGTCCAAGGACTACTCTATCGAACCATATTAGTGGGATATCTCAAATAATCTTAGAAACTAAAACAAATTTGAGTTTTTTAACATAGTCATTTTTTAACATTTCTTGAGAAGATTTGTGGCCATTCTGGAAAAATGGAGAATGGCTGGTATATCACACCCCATACAAATGAAGGTCCAAGGACTACTCTATCGAACCATATTAGTGGGATATCTCAAATAATCTTAGAAACTAAAACAAATTTGAGTTTTTTAACATAGTAATTTTTTAACATTTCTTGAGAAGATTTGTGGCCATTCTGGAGAAATGGAGAATGGCTGGTATATCACACCCCATACAAATGAAGGTCCAAGGACTACTCTATCGAACCATATTCTAAGATTATTTGAGATATCCCACTAATATGGTTCGATAGAGTAGCCCTTGGACCTTCATTTGTATGCGGTGTGATATACCAGCCATTCTCCATTTTTCCAGAATGGCCACAAATCTTCTCAAGAAATGTTAAAAAATGACTATGTTAAAAAACTCAAATTTGTTTTAGTTTCTAAGATTATTTCAGATATCCCACTAATATGGTTCGATAGAGTAGTCCTTGGACCTACATTTGTATGGGGTGTGATATACCAGCCATTCTCCATTTTTCCATAGTGGCCACAAATCTTCTCAAGAAATGTTAAAAAATGACTATGTTAAAAAACTCAAATTTGTTTTAGTTTCTAAGATTATTTGAGATATCCCACTAATATGGTTCGATAGAGTAGTCCTTGGACCTTCATTTGTATGGGGTGTGATATACCAGCCATTCTCCATTTTTCCAGAATGGCCACAAATCTTCTCAAGAAATGTTAAAAAATGACTATGTTAACTCAAATTTGTTTTAGTTTCTAAGATTATTTCAGATATCCCACTAATATGGTTCGATAGAGTAGTCCTTGGACCTTCATTTGTATGGGGTGTGATATACCAGCCCTTCTCCATTTTTCCATAGTGGCCACAAATCTTCTCAAGAAATGTTAAAAAAACTCAAATTTATTTTAGTTTCTAAGATTATTTGAGATATCCCACTAATATGGTTCGATAGAGTAGTCCTTGGACCTTCATTTGTATGGGGTGTGATATACCAGCCATTCTCCATTTTTCCAGAATGGCCACAAATCTTCTCAAGAAATGTTAAAAAATGACTATGTTAAAAAACTCAAATTTGTTTTAGTTTCTAAGATTATTTGAGATATCCCACTAATATGGTTCGATAGAGTAGTCCTTGGACCTGCATTTGTATGGGGTGTGATATACCAGCCATTCTCCATTTTTCCAGAATGGCCACAAATCTTCTCAAGAAATGTTAAAAAATGACTATGTTAAAAAACTCAAATTTGTTTTAGTTTCTAAAATTATTTGAGATATCTCACTAATATGGTTCGATAGAGTAGTCCTTGGACCTTCATTTGTATGGGGTGTGATATACCAGCCATTCTCCATTTTTCCAGAATGGCCACAAATCTTCTCAAGAAATGTTAAAAAATGACTATGTTAAAAAACTCAAATTTGTTTTAGTTTCTAAGATTATTTGAGATATCCCACTAATATGGTTCGATAGAGTAGTCCTTGGACCTTCATTTGTATGGGGTGTGATATACCAGCCATTCTCCATTTTTCCATAGTGGCCACAAATCTTCTCAAGAAATGTTAAAAAATGACTATGTTAAAAAACTCAAATTTGTTTTAGTTTCTAAGATTATTTGAGATATCCCACTAATATGGTTCGATAGAGTAGTCCTTGGACCTTCATTTGTATGGGGTGTGATATACCAGCCATTCTCCATTTTTCCAGAATGGCCACAAATCTTCTCAAGAAATGTTAAAAAATGACTATGTTAAAAAACTCAAATTTGTTTTAGTTTCTAAGATTATTTGAGATATCCCACTAATATGGTTCGATAGAGTAGTCCTTGGACCTTCATTTGTATGGGGTGTGATATACCAGCCATTCTCCATTTTTCCATAGTGGCCACAAATCTTCTCAAGAAATGTTAAAAAATGACTATGTTAAAAAACTCAAATTTGTTTTAGTTTCTAAGATTATTTGAGATATCCCACTAATATGGTTCGATAGAGTAGTCCTTGGACCTTCATTTGTATGGGGTGTGATATACCAGCCATTCTCCATTTTTCCAGAATGGCCACAAATCTTCTCAAGAAATGTTAAAAAATGACTATGTTAAAAAACTCAAATTTGTTTTAGTTTCTAAGATTATTTGAGATATCCCACTAATATGGTTCGATAGAGTAGTCCTTGGACCTTCATTTGTATGGGGTGTGATATACCAGCCATTCTCCATTTTTCCAGAATGGCCACAAATCTTCTCAAGAAATGTTAAAAAATGACTATGTTAAAAAACTCAAATTTGTTTTAGTTTCTAAGATTATTTCAGATATCCCACTAATATGGTTCGATAGAGTAGTCCTTGGACCTTCATTTGTATGGGGTGTGATATACCAGCCATTCTCCATTTTTCCAGAATGGCCACAAATCTTCTCAAGAAATGTTAAAAAATGACTATGTTAAAAAACTCAAATTTGTTTTAGTTTCTAAGATTATTTGAGATATCCCACTAATATGGTTCGATAGAGTAGTCCTTGGACCTTCATTTGTATGGGGTGTGATATACCAGCCATTCTCCATTTTTCCATAGTGGCCACAAATCTTCTCAAGAAATGTTAAAAAATGACTATGTTAAAAAACTCAAATTTGTTTTAGTTTCTAAGATTATTTCAGATATCCCACTAATATGGTTCGATAGAGTAGTCCTTGGAGCTTCATTTGTATGGGGTGTGATATACCAGCCCTTTTCTATTTTTCCATAATGGCCACAAATCTTCTCAAGAAATGTTAAAAAATGACTATGTTAAAAAACTCTGTATTTATTATTCTTTGAAAATTATTTTGCACATTTAACTTTTATAATCTCACTAAGTGCACTCTAGCAAAATTTTTCCATATCGAACAAAACATGAACCAAGCCCCAAATTTCCGGGGTATGCATTTTAATTATTAAAGGTCAAAATTCTAACGACTGTTAAGTGATTAACAGTGGTCTGTTAACTGCAAAATCAGCTATGTTAAAAAATTTGGTTTAGGTCTCTACTAGTTAAATTCGAATTTATCTTCACACACATTATATTATAACTAATATGCACAATATATCGGTAAAAAACAGTAATAAAATAAAAATTTCAGATCACGAAGCAATTGAAATAAGTATTAAATAAGAACATGAGCCAAACATAAAACAATTTAACGAAATAGAATGTTTTAAATACAGAAAGCAGGTGTTTCGAAATGAAATTTTAGAGACAATGAATATAGATGAAAACATTGATATAAATAATAATGTAAACTTCTTTGACAAATGCATAGAAGAAGCAATAAAAAAATTTACTATAAAAAAGAAAATAAATGCCATAAGCAGTTACAATTGGTTTAATAATGAATTAAGAATGCTAAAACAAGATAAAATTTTAAAGTATAGAATAGCCAAAATCGAAAATAAAAGTATTGCATGGACAAATTATAGAGCAATAAGAAATGTTTATAAGAATAAAATAAATGATGAAAAAAATAAGTACATTAATAGAAGAATAAAAGTTGCCAACGATCAAAAACGGATGTGGAGAGAAATTAAAGATCTAGTTTTGAAGAAACATCGCGCTGTGATAGAATCTGTGATATTTAACCAAATAGAATATAAAGAAAACTGTGATATAGCTTGTCAATTTAATAATTACTTTGTAGATAGCATTATAAACATCAGAAATAGTATAGAATATGTGCAATATGTGAACCGAGTACCGATGATTAAATAAAACGTTTAAATTTCGTGCAATTAATATGCTGGAGCTAAAAAATATATGTAAGAATTTAAAGAATAAACCGGACTTCAATAAAGTATCAATAAAAGTTATTATGGATAATTGGGACATAATTGGAAAGACAATATTATATATAATAAACAAATCGCTTGAAACAGGTATATTTCCCAATAGTTGGAAGAAAACTATGATAACGCCAATAGAAAAAGTAGTTAAAACTAACAAATGCGAAGAGTTCCGACCGATTAACATATTAAAAACATGTGAAAAAATAATTGAAAAAGTTGTGAAAGAGCAGTTGGAACAATATATGGAGAAAAATAATTTATTTTCGAAATATCAATACTGTTTTCGTAAGACGTTTTCGTGTGAAACAGCTGTGAATTATTTTATAAATAGATGGAAAAAAATAGATAAGAATAACAAAATTTTAGCAAATTTTTTAGATTTTAAAAGAGCATTTGAAACCATAGACAGAGAAATATTATTAAACTATATAATTATGGAGTAAAAGGCACAGAACAAAAATGGTTTGCTTCATATTTGGAGAATAGAAAACAATCAACTGTAGTTGTTAGGATGAAAATATATAACTACTTCAATCATTTACTACCTTATTGAAAATACAAAAATGGAACATAGTTACCTTTAATAATACTTTTTTTATGAAAACAATTTGACAATAATTTGTAATTTTTTTTTATAAATAAAGACGTTAACATTAGTTTTCCATTTTTTTTTATCAATAATACGGGATAAATAATTCTTGAATTTTAGCTATTGCCAATTCGTTTTGCCTATAAGAATTTCCTAAAATTTAAGAAATGTCGAGATATAATTTAAGAAGTGATGCAGCCGCACAAGATCCCCTTGATTTTCAAGCAGCTAGTGGTTCGACTGTGGATAATGCCAATGAGCCAGATTTGAATGTAACTATGATTGAACCAATAGAACCAATTCCAGCATCTGCCGAAAATGATCAGTTGTGTGCAATAATGGCTGGTCTTACAAGAGTTGTTACCGAAAGCCGTCGGGATATTGATCTACTAAGAGATCATATTTATCAGCATCGTTCAGTAGATGATGTACTTCAACATCCACGCAGATTGATAACGCAGCAAGAGCCGCTTAGATTTGAAAATCAATCTGGACAAAGTATGCCGCTACAACAGCCAATCAGAAATGATATTCATCCTACTCATAATATGCCAGTAAATGGAATTTCACCTAATTTGTTTCCATCGCCTAAGATATATGATTTGCCGTTATTTTCTTGGAAGCCTGAAGAGTGGCCATTGTTTTATGCAAATTTTCAAGACAGCACAAATGAGTTTAATTATACTCACCGTCAAAATTTAATGCGACTACAGAAATGTCTAGTTGGTGATGCCAAGGAAGCTGTTTCTTCAATGCTTATTTTTCCAAATGATGTACCAAAGGTAATAGAGGAATAAGGTTTTCGTTTTGGTCGACCAGATCTTTTAGTTCGTTCTCAATTGCAAATGATCCAACAATTTCCTGCGGTAAGTGCTAGAAGATTGGATCAAGTTATAACTTTTGCTACTAAAGTAAGAAATGTGGTAGCATTTCCCGAGTCAGCCAACTGTTCCCATCATCTTCTTAACACTACCTTGTTGGAAGAATTAGTGTCAAAACTACCTGTTGAAAAGCAATATGAGTGGGCTAGGTCAAGTATATCGATTAAACCGTATCCTACTATTGCGGATTTCTGGAATTGGGTTGGAGAATTAGCTAAAATAGTTAGTGTTATGACAATTAATGTTCCTCATGGTAATCAAGCACGACCACTAATGCTGATTAAAAATGAGGATAAAAAGCCAACTTCAAAATGCTATTTCTGCAATGAACCACACGCTTTGTATAATTGCCAAAAATTTACTGATATCTTACCAGTTAATACTCGTTGGGAAAAGGTTAAAGAACTCAAGCTATGTTTTTGCTGTTTAAAAAAGGACATGGTTCATCCAACTGCCGTTTTAAAAGATCATGTGGAGTCAATAACTGTAAACGCCCTCATCATCCAACTTTACATGAAGATGCACCAATAAAATCTACAGTTGAGAAGAATCAACCTCTTCTTAACTGTAGAAGCCACAATATTGAGGCGAGTAAACTATTTAAAATAATTCCCATAAAGATATTTGCTCCTGTTGGTTATTTTAAGGGTTATGCCATATTTGACGAAGGTTCGTCAGTATGTCTAATGGTCGAGAACGTTTCAAAACAGCTGGGACTCAAAGGTGAACCATCTACACTAACACTTCAGTGGTATGGAAGTAAAGTTGTATCTGAAAAGTAATATAAAATTAGTTGTGAAATAGAAGGTCTTGTTGAGCCTAAAATTCGTTTTGGTCTGAAGAATTTGTATACTGTTGGTAAACTAAAGTTACCAGTACAGTCTTTTAGGAAAAGTCTGTATCCTCATTTAAGTGAAGTTCCAATCGAAGATTATGAAAACGCCAGTCCTATTTTGTTGCTTGGCTTGGATAACATTCATTTAGCTATTCCTTTTGCTATTAAAGAAGCTGGTGAGTCAAATCCCGTAGCCGTTCAAACAAAGTTAGGATGGGCAGTGTATGGGCCTACTAGAGCTTCTTTTGTCTCAAATCCTGTCGTTTTGCATCTTAAAGAAACACAGGAGATGCAAGAAATCAATAATATTGTTGGAGAGTTTTTTGCAACAGAAAATTTTGGTATAAACACTAGTAACAAACTTCTTATGTCCGATGAGGATAGAATCGGTCGAACGATTATTGAAAAAGCAGTGAAACGTGTTGGTGAACGGTTCCAGATTGGTCTACTCTGGAAGAAATACCCACCTGAACTTCCACCAAGTTACTTAATGGCGCAGAAAAGGTTATTTACTATTGAGAAGAATATGCAACAAGACGGAAAGTTTGCCAAGCAATATGTTGCAGAAATTGAAAAATACGTTCAAAAGGGTTATGCTCGAATTTTAACTCTTAGTGAAATTAATCAGAAGGCATATCCCGTTTGGTACTTGCCTCACTTTGGTGTAGTTAATCCCCACAAACCTGTAAAACTTCGCGTTGTGTTTGACGCAGCTGCAAGAACATTTGATACGTCTCTGAATTCCGTACTTGTTAAAGGACCTGAGCAAGCAAAGCCCTTACTAGGTATTCTTCTAAAGTTTCGTGAGGGAGTCATTGCTGTTGCTGCTGATATTAGAGAGATGTTTTCTCAAGTAAAAATTCGTGAGGAAGATCAGCATGTGTAAAAGTTTCTGTGAAGAAATGAGGAGGACAACAAGCCAATTCAGCAGTATGTTATGGTGTCAATGACTTTTGGTGCTGTTTGTTCTCCTTGTTGTGCTGAGTTTGTAAAAAATCAAAACGCTAAAGAATTTGCCCATAGGCACCCTGAGGCAGCAGAAGCCATTATTAACAAACACTATGTAGATGATTTTGTATGCAGTTTCAATAAAGAAGATGAGGCAATACGTATATGCAAGGAAGTTGTTTTTATCCACTCCCAAGCTGGATTTGAATTACGTGGTTTTGTGTCCAATTGCAAGAATTTAGAATCAGTAATGAATCCGGACCCATGTAATGGAAGAGCTCCAATAAACATAAAAAACCTATCTACAACTGATAAAATTTTAGGAATGTTTTGGAATAAATGTGAGGACACCTTTGAATTTAAAACAAAGTTTCTAAGTGTAAGTTCTGATGTATACAATGGCGAACGCCTTTCCACTAAGAGAGAAATGCTGAAGATTGCTATGACAGTTTTCGACCCATTTGGTTTAATTGCAGCCTTTCTGCTTCATTCAATGATATTGGAAAGAAAACATTGGTTGGGATGATCCGATACCGGAAGTTCTACGTGACAACTTCAAGATATGGTGGAGGGAGTTCAAAGAACTAAAAAACTTTAGTATACCAAGATGCCTCTCACCAAATTTGCACAAAGCATCAAATATTCAGCTTCATACTTTCGTTGATGCTAGCCAATGTGCTTTCGCAGCTGTATGCTATTTAAGAATCGTTCATGAAAAACAAATAAATATTTCCTTTGTAATTGGTAAAACACGATGTGCTCTAAAAAAGTTGATGAGTATTCCTCGCTTAGAGTTGCAAGCCGCCGTCAAACTGTTATAAGTTGGATAAATTCTACGGAACGCCGCTTTAAAGCATTCGTTAGTCATAGAGTTGCAGAAATTCTTGATAATACTACACCAACACAGTGGAGATGGATCCCTACAAATCCAAATTCTGCAGATGCGGGTACACGTCCAACGCACCTCCAAGGTTTACAAGAAATAGTTTATGGATAACAGGGCATGCATTTCTAAAAGAAGAAGGGGCTTTTTGGCCTCATATGCCAGTTGAAAATTCAGATTTGCTACAAGATGAAATAAGACCTTTTTTATTTACAGTAAACTACGATGAAATTATAAAATTTTCTAGATTTTCATCATATACAAAGTTAAAGAGAACTGTGGCTTGGGTTATTCGCTTTGTTAAAAGATGTGGATCGTCAGATCAATTGAGAGTAGAGGAAATAGCATTTGCAGATATTACTATTTGCCGCTTAGTACAAAGAGAAAGCTTTCAGAATGAAAGGTGTGCCTAAATCGAGTACAATTCACTCTTTAGTTCCATATCTGGATGAAAATGGTTTATTAAGAGTTAATGGACGTTTAGATGAAGCACTATATTTACCTTTGGATGCAAGAAGGCCAATTATCTTACCTCAAAAACATTATGTGACCAAACTTATAATGGAATACTATCATAGGAAAAATCATCATCAAAATATGTCAATAGCTATTAACGAGCTACGTCAAAAATACTGGATACCACGCATTAAATCTATGCTAAAAAATGTTGCAGATAAATGCTTAATATGTAAATATTACGAAACTAAACCCATGCAGCCATTAATGGGATCGTTGCCGTCCGACCGTGTTACTCCATTTATACGACCGTTCTCTTATACAGGAGTTGATTTGTTTGGTCCGTTTAATGTTGCTATTGGACGACGCAGAGAAAAACGGTGGGCAGTAATATTTACGTGTTTAACAATTAGTGCAGCACATATTGAGTTGGCAGAGAATCTATCTGCAGATGCATTTATTCCTTGCTTTCGAAATTTTATAAATAGACGCGGTACGCCAGTAAGAATGCGTAGCGATAATGGCACAAATTTTATTGCGTCTCAAAAACTTTTGAAGAAAGAAGATAGACTTCTAAATATTGAAGAAATTATGCAAGAAGCAGTTCAACGCAACATTGATTGGATTTTTAATTGCCCAGGGAACCCAAGCTCAGGTGGTTGTTGGGAAAGGCTTAAAAGGATTGTAAAACGGTTACTTTTTAGAACTTTAAAAGAAGTTTCACCTCGACTTGAGACACTACGAAGCGTTCTTATTGAAGCTGAAAATACAATTAACTCTCGTCCGCTAATAGACATACCAATTTCATCTGAAGAGGAGAACCCAATAACACCTAACCACTTTCTAATAGGTTGCCTTAATATTACGCACACTCCGAATAATTCTGAAGAAAACGTATGCCTAAGGAAACAATGGAGGATTACTCAAAATCTGAAGGATCGAATTTGGAAAAGATGGGTCAATGAATTTCTTCCTCAGCTGTTACCTAGACCAAAGTGGAGAGATGTTGTAAAACCTATTCAAATAGACGATATTGTTTTAATTTTCGATTCAAATCAACCGAGACACAAATGGCTTAAAGGTGGAGTGATTAAAATATATCCGTCAAAAGATGGTCAAGTACGCTTTGCCGATATTAAAACTATTAACGGAGTTACTCGTCGACCAGTTTCAAAATTAGCTGTTATGAATTTAATAAATAGTGAACCCACAGGTAGTTCACAAGAGGGGGAAAATCTTAGGATGAAAATATATAACTACTTCAATCATTTACTACCTTATTGAAAATACAAAAATGGAACATAGTTACCTTTAATAATAATTTTTTTATGAAAACAATTTGACAATAATTTGTAATATTGGAATTCATTGTTAAAAACATTTTTATAAATAAAGACGTTAACATTAGTAAATAATATAAGTTCAAAAGAAGTTAATAATAATTATGGTGTTCCTCAAGGATCAGTTCTAGGAGCACTAATGTTTATTATTTATATAAATGAATTGCCATTGATTCTTGATAACTGTGAAATTGTTCTATATGCCGATGACACACCAATTTTTACGGAAGGTGAAACAGATCAAAAATGCTATGATAATTTAACCCATGATTTGGACAATGTTATTACATGGTTAAAAATAAAAAAATTAAAATTAAACGAGATTAAAACAAAAGTTATGGAATTAAATATGAATAATAATATAACAATAAATATAAATAATGAATAACTTGAAAAAGTGGATTGTATTAAATATCTCGGGTTGATAAAAACTTAAAGTTTAAAGAGCACATAGACTATATATGTAAAAAAATTAGCAAGAAAATTGGCTTTTTCAAAAGATTAAGGAACAAAGTATCAATAATAACGGCTATAAATATATATAATGTAATGATTAAACCGCATTTTGAGTTTGGCTAATCAATAATCTATTAGATTACAGCGAGTAACAACCACTACAAGGCAGAGGACACTCTTTTATAAAGGCTTGAATATGTGTAATCAACTACCAAACCACATAAAAAACGAGAGAAATATTAATATTTTTCATACATTTATTGCACTAATATTCCAATAAATGTATGAAAATTCAGTATATAAGATAATTTAAAGTATGTAACATACTACTAAATAAAAAAAAAAAAAAATTGTCAGACGGAGAAAATTTTAATTCGAATCGAAACGCAGAATAGGGGTGATTAATTATTATTAATTTATTTATTTATTTCAAATATCAATATTGCAAGCCTAGGTCTTAATGGACTAGTCTACAATATACTAAAAAATTAATATTTAAATGATATATATGTATGTAAGTAAATAGATAAGTTTACATTTATAAATTATAATTAATTAATGCATCATAATTAAATAATGCATTATTTCCCAATTAAAACCTGTTTTATTTGCACACACCCAAAAATTGTTATAATAATTATTAGTTAGTCTATTTTATTTGTGAAATTGCGAAATTATAGTAGCCCATAAAAGTACAGAAATAGTTAAAAGGCTGTTCACGTAAATATAGAACAAAAATATGTTAGTGTAAACTTAAGGTAACAAAATTCAATTGCAAGATTAATATCTAAACGTTTCCAGTAACCTGAATATTAAATTTCAACTTTAATTTGTTAATACCAGAAAGTAACATAAATATTATAAATTAGTTAGAAAAATATTTTTAAAGCTAGATAATGTAAGGGAGAATCGACGATGTGGTATAACCGTATTCCATAACCTTGAGATCTTAATACTAAACGACCTTTCCATCATTAATTTAGAATACGAAGGACATGCAAGAATGCGTTCTATTAGACACACCAAATATTAATAGGTAATCAGGACGCCTATATTTAACGATTTTGTAAAAAAATAGCATCATTCTTAGTTTAATATATTGATTAATCGAGTGGTGTCTACATATATTTTAATTGAACTCAACGAATGGGGTTATCCAAAGCTAGTTCTTAGGCTTTCAAAGTAATTTCTTGACAATCGCAGAATAAAAGTCAATGTCGATGGACATTTTTCATTACATTATCCTCTTGACAATGGAGTCCCACAGGGTTCTCCCTTGTCAGTGGTTTTGTATACAATTTATGCTAATTCATTAGCTAATGACGTAAAAAACTTTCTTATATTAATTATGTAGGGATATACGCTGATAATATTTTTGCTGTGGCATCTGGATGTGAAGCAGAAATTCATTTAAACTTCCTGGATTCAAAGATTAATCAATGGGCAATTTGCTGTTATTCCGGCTGATAAAACTGAGCTTCTTCATGTATGCAAAAGAAAGGATTGCAACTGTAATACTGTTTGTGTTAGAAACGTTAATATTTCTATTAGGCACGAAATGAGAATTTTAGGAGTCTTGTTTTCTAAAAATCTTCTTTGGAACTCGCATATACAATTAAGCAAAATAAATAATCTGTTAAAACTTATCTGCTCTAGAAACAAAGGACCACACGTCTAAACCTCTCTAAATATTTGTCTTTCCTTGCTGACTGCAGGTATGCTGTTGCATTGTATTACGGTCTACGATGGACGTCGAAAAACAATTTTAGGAAACTTAACATTTCTATTAACAACTGTTATAGGACAGCTTTAGGTCTGTTAAGGTCAGCTCTTAAGAAATGAAGCATATGTTCTAGATTTTTACTTCGAGATCAATCGCAGTATCTTCGGAGGTATTGCATGAAACTTTTTGAAAACATCTTAAATCACCTACTTTGTTATGATCTTTTTCAATTAATAAGATTATTTCACTGATAAAAGGACATAGCATCTCCTTTCCGGATAAACCTGAAACTCCCGACAGATCAAAAAACTATATATATATATATATATATATATATATATATATATATATATATATATATATATATATATATATATATATATATATATATATATATATATATATATATATATATATATATATATATATATATATATATATATATATATTTCTGGCCTAATAGTGAAAATGCGAATATTTATAATCAAAAATTGTTTTATTGTTTTTCAAAGTATTCTCCAGCATGATTTATACACTTTTGCTTGCGTTCAAACCAGTTGTCGAAGCACTTTTTCCACTCCGATTGAGACACCTCTAAAACATGGTTTTTGAACAGCTTCTTCTGGCAACGAAAATCGTTGACCACGCATTTTTTTTTAGATGTGCGGAAACAAGAAGTCAGGGCTGTACGGCGGATGACCTATTAGTTCGACGTTTTGGCCGGTCAAAAACGCTCTGGTTTGAGCCGATGTGTGAGAGCTCGCATTGTCATGGTGAACAATGATTCGTCTTCTCTTGTTGGTTTTTCGAATTTCTCCGATGACTTCAGGCAAACAAATTGTAGTGTACCACTCAGAAGTGACCGTCCTACGTTGCTCAAGCGGAACAGTCTTCACATGACCAGTTTTGCCGAAGAAACAGGCGACCATTTGCTTCGAAGCGCTTCTTCCTCAAACAACTTTCGTTGGATTTTGCTCGTCTTTGAAGACCCACACGGTCGATTGTTGTTTCGTTTCAGGCTCATACGCATAGATCCATGATTCGTCACCTGTGACGATCTTATAAACGTCTTTTGAAGCAATCGTATTTTTGCAACATTTCTTTGCACCAATCGACACGAGCCTTTTTTTGAGCGACTTTAAAATTGTGCGGGATCCAACGAGAACAAACCTTTTTTACGGCCAGGTGTTCATGCAGTATCGAATGTATGCTGGTGGAAGAAATGTCCAAGGATGTCTCTATCTCTCGGTATGTCGCATGTCGATCTTGCATTATGAGTTCATGCACGGCATCAATGTTCTTTGGCACAACAGCCGCTTTTGGACGATCTTCACGGAATTTGTCTTTGAGCGAGCTTCGGCCAGGATTAAATTAATTATACTAATTTTTCACAGTGCTATAGGATGGTGCTTCAGCGCCATACAAAGATTTAAGTTCATCAATGCACTCTTGTCGTGATAATCCACGTCGAAAGTTGTGAAAAATTATGGCACGAAAACGTTCATGAGTTAATTCCATTTTTTTCTATATTAATTTTTTCAAGTCACTGTAAACAACACAAATAATGGTAGTACGTCAAAACGTTTTGAGTACGATTATGCTTAAAAATGACAAACTTTCCAATGGAAATGTCAGATTGCACTTGGCAGCACTCAGTGTTGCCAGGCCAGAAATATATATAGCAGCCCTCGTAAATATATATAAATATATATATATATATATATATATATATATATATATATATATATATATATATATATATATATATATATATATATATATATATATATATATATATATATATATATATATTCACACAAAAAATTTATTAATTTACTTTTTTCTGTTTTCTCCCCCCTTTGGCTTATAAATAACAAATGATGAATAGCACTTTTCTTCTTCTTATTTAGTTTTTGACGTATGAAGTATAATGTACAATGGCACACTGATACAATGGTTGTTAACAAAGAAGTAAACAATACTACCTACACCTTAGCAGAGCTTGTGAATACGGCAAATATATTTTTATAAATTTTCCCTAATATAATCAGAAGTTAATTGTTTAAATGTGTTAAAATTCTGCTCAGTTTTTATCCACGCAGAAAATTCATTAAATAAAGCAAATCCCTTAAAATTAAACTATTCTGTGCTGATGAACTTCTAAATGACACTATTCTAAAATCTTCATTATTTCTTAAATGATGCCGCTGTAGTCAAGGTGGTAAGCACGTTGACTACAAACCTGGTTGGCCACGGCAACCAAAAAATAAAAATGTTTTTTTCTGTTTAATGGTATAAATACATATTCAGAATTAACATTAAAATATGTAGCCCCCTTCGTCGGTACTTCTTCATAGCATATTCGCCGGCGAACTAAAATAACTAATAAAATGGCTATACTTTCACCACCTGTTCTTTTCTCTCCTCTACCCCTTTCCAAAAGAATGTAGCAGGGTTACATACAAATTAAATAGGCATTATTGACTGAAGTGTTACTTCTCTCTTAAAAAAAATATAGGGTTGCACATCCCTTATTATTCTTACATAACTTGTTAAATAATAAATAAATAATATTATTTTTTATTTTAAATACAAAGACTAAAACATTGAAATATATTCTTTGCTCAAAGTTTAGCATAACTCTAATAAATGTTAATATTTTACATCTTAAAATAATCCTCATGCTCTATTTTGTATTTTTTGTTGTGACTCTAATGCATTTTGACTAGATTAGGTTAGGTCAGGCAGGCGGCGTGTTGCCACAGCCCACTTGGGTCCCTTTGTGTTACCTGCTTTTAGAAGGGAGAGAGAAAAGAAACAGAGAGAAGATTAGGATAGAATTAGGGATGAAGAGATAAAAAGGGACAGAAGAAGGAGAGAAGAAAGAACCGCGGGTCCGAGAATACGGAGAATGCCCGAGAGAAAAATGCAGAGAAGAATCCGCTAAGTGGGTCCAGTCGACCAAAGTAGGCGCTCATCCCCTGAATGTCACGGTTTCCGGTTGTAGGCCGGTGAACCACCCACTCGTCCCAAAAAGGAGCTAATCCTGCCTGGACCCATTGACGAAATATCAGAAAGGCCCTCATAGTCCGCTGACCATGATATCTCAGTCGTATACACTCTAGCGCATTGCATTGACAGAGGAGATGTGTCACCGTCTCCTCCTCCTCCTCGTCCTGGCAACTTCTGCAGAAGTCGTTAAAAGGGATATTTATTCTCCTAGCATGGGTTCCGAATAGACAGTGCCTAGTGACCGCTGCCACCAATTCATGCAGTCGAACCCTAGGTAGCTGCAATAGTGCAGCCGCCCTGCCCCGATCCAAAGAGGGTCAGATTGTTCTAGCTGTCGAACATGTCGACTCGTTAGAGCACCTGGTCTGGGCCAGTTCGTAGATAGCAGCGCCGTCCGCAAGCAGAGAGGGGTATGCCACAGAAAATGTCATTGTCACCATCGTCAAGCATTGTTCCCCTCTTTGCAAGTTCGTCGACAACAAGGTTGCTCAAAACGGTCCCGTGTCCCCTCACCCACTTTAGGGTGACTGTCGAAATCTCCGCCATCCCGTTAAGGGATGTCCGGCATTTAGAGACAAGTTCAGATGTGGTGGACACACCTTTGAGGGACGTAATTGCGGCTTTACTGTCGGTACAGATGAAAATATCCTTGTTGGATATGTTATAGTACCTCAACCAGCATACCGCTTTTCTAATAGCATATATTTCTGCTTGTAAAACACTTCAGTCATTTAGGATTCTGAAAATCATCCTTATCCCAAATTCCTCAATATATACCCCACCCCCAACTCTCGTCCCTTTCTTGGAGGCTTCTATCTATCCTCATCCTCATGTGGACTTTCCAGTGTCTCGAGCAGAATAAACGTCAGACAGATCGGTGTGAAGTCCTTTGTCCATGTATGCGATGTCCTTCTCTCTTTGGGGATGAAGACCACGTTGCACCTCCTCCATTGATCCAGAATGTAGGACCAGGAGAGGCAGGCCCTGTACAGTCGTAAGAGCCATGGGGTGAACAGATCCAAATTGTTCTGAAGATCGGTCGGATTAATCCCATCCGGGCCCGGAGACTTGTATGGATGGGAAGTCTTGACGGCCCAGTTTAGTCTATCAGTATCTGTCTGTACAGAGTTTTCCACACTGTCCATCCTTACTGGTTCATACTGCATTTCCATTGCCGAGTGACAACCCGGGAAATGTGTATCCAAAAGGACCTCCAGTGACTCTTGTGCACTAGTTGTCCAAGTGCCGTCAGCCTTCCGAATGTACCTCCTGATCAATGAACCAGGTGGAGGACCCATCTGGTCGTAATGCATGTAGGTGGAAGAAATCCACATCGTGGATTCCTTTGCCTCCCATGCCACTGTCACCGAATCTTCATCACTGTAATCAGATAAAATGAAGATATTTAGGTGGCTTTTCGCCAAAATACAGGCTCTAATTTTTCTATTATTACCTGAAGTTGCGACATACAGTAATTCGTAGCCTTTTGCATTGAGTCCGCATATTTCGCCGTTGTTTAATAACGGCTCTTGAACCAATGCGATGTCTTCGACTTGTTCTGCCATGCGAAGAATTAATGCAGCAGTCGCTGCTTTAGAGTGGTGGAAGTTGATCTGGATCACCATCTTCTTTGTCCGGATCATAAATGACGGTGACGTTAATGTCGTCTGGATCGGAATCCAGAAAAGGCGTCTTCATCCTCCGCAACGTCCAGGCGCTCAAGGAGCTCGCCAACCAGTCTGATTGGGAGCCCTCTTTCGTCTCCGTGTCAGCGGGTTCATTTATGTCCGAATTAGCTTCCACCGGTTTACTCATGTATGGACTGACTTCAACCGGTTCGTGGCAAACAACCACGTCCTTGCTTTGCGACACCTCCAATTGGTCGCTTGAGTTTTCGGGGTTGGGTTTGTCATCACCTCGATAGATGCTTAGCTTGACACTGTCAAAACCATAAAAGATTTTGCCTTGCTTCTTTTGAAGTGGTGACAACGATTCCTTGTTAAGGACCACAACCGCCTTTCTTATCAAAACCTCCGGTTCCGAGACCTTCACTACCTTCCAGTTACTAGCCGGCAGATCAGAATTTCATCTCTGGATGATTGCATGAATGGTCGCAGAGTCGTGTGGCTCCCTCGATATGATCGCGATGGATGTCGGTCTTCGAGGTATATCGCTGACCGGGTCCTCATCCAATCTCGGGCCGGGCCACACTTCCCCGAGGGACGTGACTGCCTGCTTAAGTTGCAGCGCCGAGTTTTCGTTCGAGCACGACAGCAATTTAATGTGGCCTTGAAACCAACCAGCATCCTCATTCTGCGGCGCTGGTCCTTGGTTGGCTTCAAGGAATTTAAAATCCTCTTCCAGCAGCTTGATACGAATCATCTCCCATTTTTCACGAAAGATGGCTCCGTCGCAGGCGCTTTTGTCTGTAATAGCTCTTATCAGTGGGTTTTTACCAACCTTTGTGTAAGGTCTATTAATGACTCTGTGTAGAGTTTGTGGCTGATTAAGCGTTTTTGGACGTTTGCTGTCCGGTTGCTGATGTTGCTGTTGTGACCTCTCTTCCCCCGACCGTTGCCTTTTGGCGCTGTCGATGAAGTTGTTTTGCCTTCACCAATTAGAGAAGATTTCTCTTGTGTCGACAGCTTCGTGGGTGAGATGCTGCCGAGTTTGTCTAAAAGTCGTTGGACAGCGCGACCTTCAACAAAGGCGCTTCTTTTAATGTTTTTGCGGACTTTTGGGTCTTTTTCTGATGCAGTTTTGGCGGGGTGACGTACCTCAGTTAAACTTCTCGACAGGGTCGAGGGTCCAACCTGTACAACGAGGCACCTGAAGCAGGGGTTTCTGCTGGTCTTATGCCAGCACGGGCCTTAGAAGTACCTGTCGAAAAATCGAGTGGTATCTCGTTATTTTTGGCCCCAGCCACGTCAGAAGACTGGAGAGCTGAGGCTAAACTGCCTTCAGACAGCTTTCCCCTGCTGACCTCCTGCCACACTGATTGTGTTTTGTTTTTTGTTTTTGTTCTTTTAAAATTATTGCATATAAATCCCACGAGAAGGCACGTAAAGGGATCGACCATCCATGCAGTGACGGCGTACATGGACTAGGCAACTAAAATTTCAACCAACCAGTGTCTTGGCGGACATTTTGACTAGATAAGAATAAAATTGTATATCAATATTCAAAATGAGGTTTTATCATTACATTATATATTTTTACTGCAGTATTATAACCTGTATACTTTTTAATTCTTTTGAAAAACCCTACCTTTTTTACAACTTTTTTTTGCTACATGTTGATCATGCGTATCAAAACGTAACTTATCTATTATTACGCGCAAATAATTGTTTTACGTACATTTTCTATTTCCTCATTTCCAATTTTCAAATTATAATTTATTTTACTGTTTATACACATACATTTTGTTTTATTCGAATTTAATTTCAATTTGTTAGCTTTCAACCATACATCTGCACTTTCTAGCTCAGTCAGCATCATCTGTGTGTAACATACGTTATTTTCCTATCTGTTATAACATGTGATAGTTTATTTTAGAGCGCGCTCTATTTGATATATAAAAGTTTATGACAACAGATGTTTTCAGTGATGCTAACTTTTACTTTTAAAATTTCTATTTAAAATATTAAGATGATTAAAGCTTGATTCCTAAAAATAGAAAATTATTTTTTATCTCTTGTTTTGTTAATGCATTTTTGAAGAACAAATATTTTAATTTAATATCAGCGCGAAAGTCTGTAGTTAAAATGAATTGAAATCCGAATTATTGCCCTTATTACCTTCTTTTAATTAATTATTATTTTGTTTTCGTAGTGAAAGTATGCTTCAAAAATCGTGATAATTTTTTTTGTGGAGGGATTATTTAAAAATATTTTTAAATATTTGTATGCTTATAGGTAAAAGAAAAAATAATAATAGTGACATTTACAATTTTAATTTTACATGTTAATATCTTTAAGAAATAAAACAAGGTTTCTTGAAAATAATAATTTTTCATAAGTTTTTAATAATTATGTTTGGGGTTTTTAGAAGTTCAAATTTTTCCAGCTTTTTTGAAGATAAACGTGTGCGTGCATCTTTCAGGTAGCAAAACTTAAAGAAACACCTTTAAAACACATTCGTTTACAACAACTTTTCCTTAAACGGAAATATGTTTCATTTTTACAACTTACGTTTCACACCTGCATACATAATTACATATTATGCATGAACAATGACTAAGATTGGTATGTTAGTTACGTTATTAAGGCGATAACCAATTTAAAATGCTCGTAAGATGTACTTTATACGAAATACGCCAAGTACATAAAAACATGTAGTTTAAGGCTGGTGTTCTTTTAAACGAACACGGCCAACTGCAGACCTCTTATATATGTATATTATAGTTATTTTAATAAGGAAAGACAGTCTATAACCGTTGACATAAAAGCAAGTCCACTGTCTTTACAAAGCAACCACTTTTGGTTCCAAAAAGGTCGCCTATATTGCAACTTTTTCTCGCCCTTTTTTTTATTAATTAACACAACTATAACATATTTTAATCCGTATCACCTCTTAATTTTTCCTCCGAAACCTTTAAAGATCAAGTGTTTTAAGTTTTCTTGCAAATTACATATGGATAGCAATTTTGACATTCCATATGTCTTTATGTCTTGTACAAGTAGTCAAGCACACCATTACCCAGACTTGTAGTATGAGAACAGTTTTCGGTAACATTGGGATCCCAAAATTTCGTACATGAATGCAACTATTATTTGTTAAAATATTATTCTTACAATTTTTTTAAATGTAAAACTCTTCACACTTATATGCATTTTACGTAAGTCGTTACGCAAAAACACATTTACTAGACATACCTATCTTCAAACACATTGACTTCTTAAGCTTTCTAAAGTTTTTATGCATACTTTATAAATGTAACACCAAACATGTGTCGCGTTTTAACAAATTGTATAAAATATAATTTTTGCAGATCAAGCTTTAATTTAGTTTTATCCACCCTGCGACTTTTTTGGATTGGCGAAGCTTCATTAAATTAGATATAAGACAATATATTTAGTCTATGCTGCAAGAGAGCCAGAAAAAAAAGCTTAGAAAAATTAATCAAAACTTGAATATTGTTAGAACTCTTTGGAGGCCATAGATAAGATTTTATTTGTAGTCTTCATCTATTTTTTTAGATAGACGAATATGGCTAAAAAACATTTCTCCATATTTATAAATATTAAATTCTATGTAGCAAAATCTCAATAAAATCTTTATCTTTTTACATTAAATAAATTTTTAATGTTCAACTTTCATTTTGCCTGCGGAACAGGTTAAAGTTACACCAACTCGGCGTAGGGCGAAAAAACTAAATCAATCTCAAGAACCCACAGATGTGATAATGGCACCATTCACTGGCAAGGCTGTTGTTTTATTTGAGGACGTTCCAGTGACAAAGACAGCTAAGAGGTTTCTTAGAATCATAAATCCATCAGAAGAATCTATTAAGGTAACTTTTGTTGTACTCAAATTGGTTAAAGCAAAATAAGAATTTCCTTAATTTCTAGTCTCTATATAGTAAACCAAGAACTCTTAAAAACATTTCCATTTAAATAAAGAACGTTAATTAAACATTAAACGGACAAAAGAAATATTCTATATGAAGTAATTATTTATTAGTATGGAAATTTATTATTCTAAATCTTTTTTATGTCAATTTACTTTAATCGTGCTTGATTCCTTCAAATATAAATATTTCATGATATTCTCATGAAATACTTACTACTTAAAAATACAAACTGAATTGCATTACTGCGGGGAAAGCATATCCATGTGGCCATTTCACTACTGCCTGAAAACCTAAAAGTCTATAATCAAAATTCAAATTGATTAAATGAGAACTACATTGAATCTACAAAGGAAAAAGGCAGTAAAAACTAGAAAATGTTTTATGGAAAAACACGGCAAGCATTTAGTAACTATTCTATAACTATAAGCATTCCCTTTAAAAACCATTCATATGTGTTTGAAAGATTTAATGAAAAAATAAAAATTGTAAATATTTCTGACAAGTAAACAACGTGCACATGCAAATACATCACCACAGGTGCAAATCGAATATTTCAGGGATCGTAACCTTTATAAGATAAATTAAAAAAATTAAATTTTTAATGACAAAATTTTTTTATTTTTTTAAGTTATACATTAATTTTTTGAGTTTTATTTTTTGTTTGGAAGATAAAAGTTATTTTTCGAGCTTTATTTTTGACTGATTGACTTAACCGATTTGAATGAAATTTGACAGTTGTTATTTTATTTATATTAGAATAAGTAGTGCAATGTTCAATTGTAAAATTCATTTTATTGTTTAATTTTTAAAAAGTCAACAAATAATTGACGAAACGTCGGGATAAAAAATGTAATAAATCTTCATATATTTATTCTCATAACGCCCAGTTAGCAAAACAAATATTTTATTCACCCCTATTCTGCGTTTCGATTAAGTCTCCGCATTCAGTTCCGTTGCGATCGTAAATTGGTATTCTGAAGAAAAACGGAATCGAAAGAAAAAGAAGAAGACAACAATGTTTACAAAATTAATAGCATCATTGTGGAATGTGGAAATGAAATAGCAAAATAAGCAAGTTTGTTATCATTTTCATAAACAAATGTCAAATTTAATACAAAAAGTTGTATGTTTACATAATTAAGAATAATTTCCTGATGAAGTTAAATAAAAAAAAATTGTTAAATAAAATATAAAAACAAAATAAAAATGAATTGTTCACGGCAACTAATTTTTGCACTGGCATTTTTTGTTGAAGGACCTAGTGAATTGAGGATTCCTGCAACTTCCCTCAGAACGCTGCTACTTCTTCCTTTGATCGCTGGTGGTATCCATATGTAGTGTCTGTTTTAGATGCCATTACATCTGCCAGTTTTTCATACTGCTCTGGTGTTGTTTTTTTTTTTTTTTTGACCCGTAATACATAAACAAAACACATCAGATTCGGGTACAAAAGTTAACAATTTAAAACAAAAGAAAATTAATTTAATTAAATAAATTAGTTAAAAATAAATTTAAGTGTTTTTTTAAACCGTATCATTTTCTACTTACATTTTTGCAATCTTTAACTTTTAAACTAAAAATACACAAAAAAGAAAACCCCTCCGTTAACAAAAAAGCAACTGAGAAAAACGGAGCTCCGATTGTAATGCAGAATACATACAATCGAAAGAAACTGAGCGGAATCGAAACGCAGAATACCAAAGTTGTCAGACGGAGAAAATTTCAATTCGAATCGAAACGCAGAATAGGGGTGATTATCAGCGTTCAATTAATACCTGCAACTTAAGTAAAATACTGTCTTAATATATTACTTAGGTGGGAGGCAGTAAGTTTTGTGACTTCCCAAATCTTCTATACATACAAAACTACTGTATTCTTGCACGTAAAAGCTGCTGGGATTTGAATAAAAATTTTGTTAGAAGGTTCCTTAGAACCTTGGTTCAAATATAAATCACTTTTTAAAAATGTAGTTTTAATGGCAGAACTTAAAAATAATAAAAAGCATGATGCTATTTTAGAACATGCAACTCCGATCTCAATAAAATTTTTTATTTGCGTGCCTTTGGACAGAGACTTCACAGGTTTGAACTGATAGGTGACGCCTCTAGAAAGACCCCAAAATTCGACCCATGTAACACCGGGTACAATAGGCAAGTAAAAACATATGTTTAAAACAAAGCAATTGTCTCCATCCTGTAGTGTGTTTGACTATCTACACTTGCCAACGCGGTGTTTTCATAAAGCGACCACTACCAACCTTCTGTAGGTAGAGTGTTGGGTATTTGATTTCGACATACTTAGACAGCATATTGCTGAGAACTTATTTATTTTATTTATTTATTGCATAGTTGGTAGCTTCTACAACAAAACTTAAGTTTTTAAATAGTAGAAGTATAATATTGTAATCTGGTAAATAAATTTTAAAGACAATAATTTAAGATTTAAAAAACAATATAATAATAATAAAAGGGAATTAATTATCCTGTAACAAATATAAATAAATTTACATTAAGACTCAGTATCAGGAATAAAATTTAAACATTCTTTTTTTAAACAGTAATGCGTTGCTCGTTTCTCTAATATATGGATCAATATTATTCCAAAGACGTATTGCGGATACAAAGAACTGCCAACGTGATATTAATGTGTTATATCTTAGTTGTATCAAGGTCTTGTTTCGACCAAAGCGACTGAATCTAAGTCGCATATAAAGATGGTAAGGTTCACGAGTAGTTACTATTTTGTGTAAAAATATCAAGGTTTTTATTTTCAAATAATCATCAAAAGAGACTCCGAAAATTTTCTTAGAGTAAGTGCTTATGTGTTCGTTATTGCCATAAGGTTTGAGCTTAAATACATATCTTGTGATATTGTTGAAGGTCACATTAAGTCTCGATTTGCTTTTAGCATCACAATTTGAAAAAATTTCGCAGGCGTAAGTCAAAGTTGGTATGAGGTATGTTTTAGCAAGGAGGAGCCTTATTTTGAGTGGTGTGCAATATTGTGTGGGCCATAAGGTTCGCAGGATAGAAACAGTTTTTCCACAGGCGCTTGCAACATGATCTGCCCATGTTAGTGTACTATTAAAGATTACTCCTAAATTTCTTGCTTTGTTTACAATTTCTATTTTCTTATTGTTAACGTAGACTTCTGGTATTTTGCCAATGTTCTGTGATCTTTTATGTAGCAAAATGCATTTTGATTTTTTTGGATTAAGGCCAGAGACCTGCGCCGAGGGGTTTTGGTCGGCGGCGGCGGCTTACTGAAAAATAGGCGGCGGCGGCTGTAAGCCGGCTATTATTCAATGTGTTATCAGCTAGCCGTTTTTTGTATGACTCATGCAAATAATCGGCTTGTATGAACCTGACAAAATATACTAAATAAGTAAACAGTAACGCAAAAATTATAAGGCACAACTAAGGTTTTATTATATCATTAACTAAATCATAGTTATCGTGAATAAAAAGAACTCTATTAATATTTAATGAACTTAAATTTGATCTTTTTGCCGTTACCAGAGAACCAGCACTAGAAAATGCTTCTTCAGCAGCTGCACTGGTGGATGGTATACTCAATATGAAGGCGGCAAGCTTTGAGATATTGGGATATTCCTAAAATTAAAAGTTTATTTCTTACAACAGTCAGAAAGAACATAGCAAGTTTGCAATAATTACTTTTTCATTTTTTTGCCACCAGCTAAAAGCATCTAAATCTTCAAAAGTGGCTGAAAAGTATTTTAGAATTTCGCTTTTCCAAAATTCCGCCAAAAGTTGCTTCTCCATATTGCTTAGAGCTAATTCTGTCTTGCCAATCTCCACTAAGGCAATATTTACCACTTTCTCATTTTTAGTAAAACTCCGAAACATATAACACAATGTGTTCCACCTGGTGTCATTGGAATTTTTAAGGGTTTCCATAGAAGTTTTTTCCAATTCACATTCATCTTTTAAAAACTGGAATTGTTTCTCAGTCTCTATGAGATCATAAAGCTCTGTAGCCTCGCTTAATATATTAAATATATCATAATCTTCAAATGTCCTTTGAATGTTTAACACAATGTCGGTATTATAATTTAAGCTTTTGAAAATTTGCTTTAATTTTTTTGTGATTTCATAAAATACTGTAAACGTTGGGTTTTGCAAAATATCGTGCACAATAAATCTATGCAAGCTATGAACGGAGCAACCCAGCCTTTTCATATTATTATGCTTCATTGCAGCGATAATATTACTTGCGCCATCACTTACCACAACAATTTCTTTGTTTTCTAACTGGAAATCCCTCAGCGTATCACTTATATTTTTGGCTATTGTATACCTATTGTGTGGCTGCGGAAATACCTCAGTTTTTAATGTTATGCAATATGGTGCAAATTGGTGGCAAAAAATGACTCTAAAATTTATATAATTTCGTCTTTTAAAAGAGTCTGTCCACAAGTCTAGCACCAAGGAAATATTTTTTGGGCATTTTTCGTTGATGAAATCTTGGACAGTTCTTTTATAAATCGTGTACACATCTTCCATCGCAGACCGACTCAGAGTTGTAGCGGATGGCATTTTAATATTGAGCTTAATAGCTTGCATATAATTGAGAAACCCAGATTGCTCCACTATGTTAAATGGGCGTAGGTCTTTGCAACACATTTCCACCAGAAGCCTAGCGTTAGCAAATTTTTGGGTTTCTGGGTTACTGAGAATACTATTGCTCCCAGACAAAACGGATTTAGTCTTTTTTTGTGTTAAATCAGCTATTTTTGATGTTACATTAATATTGTGTACATTTCTTAAATGGTGACTTAGATTTGAAGTTGAGGTCGACATTCCAAACCTAAAATTGTTTATTTCTTTATTGAGACGAAGAAATTTAAAATATATGTAATAAATTGAGCAAAGTTTGTATATTCGACCATGCCGAATTTTACATTTATAAGTAAATCTAAATCAAGTATGGGGGCACCCTTTAATTTTTAGATTTATTTTTGTATAATTTTTTGTTTTTGGGAGCCATAGTAATACGCAGCCATTTTAAATTTTACAGAAACGCCCTTTACAGTTCATTATACACGTAAAAAATATGTACGTTGTATGCGGACACCCTTTAATTTTTAAGATTATCAACTGTTTTAAAAACGGGACCAATCTGTAAGCATAATCTATCATATTACCAAAAAAATTTTTAAATTGGATCAGAAATGACTGAGCTCTGGAGGCACAAATATAAAAAAATCAACATTTAGCCGAATTGTATTACCTCCTTTTTTTTTTTTTGAAGTCGGTAAAAAATTAAAGGTAGGTGTGGTGTTTTGCCTGCTGCCTCGAAGGTCATGGACCGATCAAGCTGATTTCCAAGAGCATCTGTTTAGACACTATATTAATTCGATTGACATATTAATTTTTTTGTGACACGGACGGACAGACTTACATCGCTCAATTGACTTCTTTATGCATAAAAAATTCAGAATATATGTATATACTTTATGGGGTTGGAAATGGATATTTTAGAAATTACACACGGAATGACAAACTTATATATAGTAATGCATATTTTCTAAAAATTTTAATTGTACCTATTGCGGTTTCAAAGCTCTGTAGCAAAATACACATTTTTTACTATTTACCCTTTTAATCGCGTTGGTGTTGTTTCAAAGCAAAGTTTACACAGATAATACTTTTTTAGGACAATTTTGTTATGAACTCTCATTTGTCCAAAGTAGTTCCAAACGAGAGAACCACCTGCAGCTTTTTTCACCAAAGCAATACTTGATTTATTTTTGATTTGTATCTTTGAGTTCAATATGTCTTGATATTTTTGGATATCCGAATCCACTTCGTTTAGTCCAATATCGGAACTGGAATCCGAATCTTCTTCATTATTATTATTTTTTTTTAAAAAAGATGTTATTTTTTTGTTTTCACCCATTTTATTTTAAAATTTATTTTTTCAATAAAAAGTAAATTGAAATTCTGTTTAATCAGTTTTTCCTAGTATTATTTTTAAGTTTCAACGTTTTTTATTTTTACCAGTGGTGTTATTTTAGCTTTTTGAGGTGATAAAAGTAAAATATCCACTTTACCCAGTGATGGCAATTCAGCAATTTTTGTTCGTTTTTTCAACATATAATTTTTACTACAACCGATTTTTATATATACAAAATACTTTAGTGTTTTTCATACAAATTAGCAAAAATAAGTTCTTGCTCCTGTATGTGAATTAGATAGAAGTCTCTTAATATAATTAACCTTAACTATAATTAAAAAAAACTCGTTTTCTTGATAAAATTTAATTTTTACGATTAAAATTTTCATTTTGATATATATTAATAACTTAAATTTGCTTAAAAAACTTTACAAACATAAATTGCATGTCTAGTCAGGGGCTAAAATGGGGTAACCTGCTAGCACTTGTTTTTCAATTACGTTTACTAAATTTACCGACAAAGCGGACAAATTAATGCCCTTGTAACATACGTGAAAATAAAATTTTAGATTTTCTTTGTGTGTTTTTATACCTTTCACCACAAAAAGTGGATACAGGGTATTAAGTTTGTCATTCCGTTTATAATTTCTACAATATCCACTTCCGAACCTATAAACTATAAAGTATACATAAGTATATATTCTGAGTTTTTATGCATAGCGTAGTGGATTGAGCGATGTCCATCTGTCGGTCTGTGTTAATGTTGAAATCAAGTTTGCCAAGGCACTAGATCAGCTAGAGAAAATTCTAACGCTCTTAAATGCTATAGAGAATTATAAAATAACAAAAAACGCTAAGCACAAAAATTGCCGCTCGCCCATATTTTCAATTTGAGTATTGTTTAAAAACTTTTAATGAGATCTTTAAGGAAATACTAATAATTTTTAAAACAAGGTTAACCCTTTAAAAGCCGATGACATTTTTATGTAAAATTATGTTTATGTAGTACTTAATTATTTTTTTCTTATTTTTTAATTCTCTTTCATCCTAATATTTGCAATTTTAATTGGAGTTACTTCACTATACTAGACTTACATAGATGGTAATGGTATATAAGATTCAGCATAGCCGAATACTTACTTGTTACCTTAATTATAGCGGGCATAAAAGTACAGACTTTAGTTTATTATCTGGCTTACAGTTTTCACATATAAATTATAAACCTGTTTATGAAAAATTATTTAAGAGAAATTTGTGTGCAAATCTGTTTTCGTTTATTTTCTGGATATGCTAACAAAATAACAAACGAATTTTCACAAAATTTTATGCAAAAAAGTTATCAGTCGGTTATTTTTTTCACTTTATTAAAATTCAACAAACATAAACCGCACACATTAAAATTTAAACGGTATGGTTTATTAAATTTGGTTATAATATTAAACTAGTTCATAGTTGCTTTTTAATAATTTAATATGCTTTCCCTTTTTTTAAATACTCTGTGTTGTATCGGGCAGTTTTTAGCTTTAAACTTGTTGATTATTTTTTAACAACCTATAAGTTTAACCTTTGAAATAAAAAAATATATTTTCTGGCATAAAAAACGCTAAAATAAAATATTAATTTTTTGCAGTCAGGTAAGTGTGACCAATACGACGGCGGCTAAATTTTAGCCAAATTTTAGCTGAAAAAATAGCGGCGGCGGCGGCTTTCTAAAATCATCGGCGGCGGCTGTACGCCGGCTATTAGCCGTTCGGCGCAGGTCTCTGATTAAGGCTAAGACCATTTATAGAAGCCCATAATGAAACTCTTTGCAAGTCATCGTTTAAATTTTCTTCAATGTTTCCGTGTTTGCTGCTGATGTACAATTGAACGTCGTCTGCATACATTCTGATTTTGCCGTGTTTTAACTGATCTGGCAAATCGTTAGCATAAATTGAAAAGAGTAGAGGATCGAGAATGGAACCCTGTGGTGCACCCCTTGTAACAGAGAGAAAAGTTGATGTTAGAGATGGATTAATCGCCACATACTGCTCCCGACAACTAAGGTATGATTTCATTAATTTAGAAGAAGTTGAGGAGAAGTGCATCATTTTTTCTAGTTTTTGAGTTAAGATGGTATGGTCCACCGTATCGAAGGCCTTTGAATGGTCTAATAGAACCAGCATTGCAGTATTGCCATCTTCCAACTCTTTTCGAAGATCTTCAGCTACATCTGTGAGAGCGGTAATACAACTATGCTTAGCACGAAATCCAGATTGTTTGGTTGTAATAAGGTTATAGTTGCTGAGGATAATTGGTAATTTGACTATGGGCTAACTTTTCAAAAGCCTTTGATAGGTACGGTAATATTGCTATTGGGCGATATTCAGAAGATGATTTCGGAACAGGAAATATTTTGGCTTGCTTCCATTTTGTAGGAATGGTGCTAGTTGTAATAATGTGATTAAAAATATGTGTTATTATTGGCAACAAATATTTAAGAATCATTTTTAAAAAAGCCGGATGAATTCCATCAACTCCTGTAGCATTTGATTTGATAGATAAACAGCTTCTCATGACGTCAAACTTACTAACACATTCAAAACTGAATAACTGTAACTGATTGCTCTGAAAGTTTTTATAATATAAATGATCAGCATGTTCCATCGGTATGTTGATAAAGCTTTCATTTATAAAATTCGGATTTAAAGACGGTTTTTCATCAATGAATTTTTGAGTCATTATTCCAATTTCTTTAATAGTTTTCCATGTTTTACGTGAATTAACTGAATTAGCAAACTTTTCAGCATAATGCGACGACTTTGCATGTCTAATAGCTTTGGTTACTTTTTTCCTAGCTGCACGAAAGTAGTTATGCAAATCATTTAACTTGTACCTCTTCCAACGAGAATAAGCAATATCACGTTCTTCAATGAGACGCTTTATGCGCATAGTAAACCATGGATTTTGTCTATTTCTTATAGTCTTTGTTTGTAAAGGTAAAGGTACATTTAAGTTGAAAAGCTCTTGAACGTGATATTCTAAAAAGGCAAGTTTTTCATCTACTGTTAACAATTGATATATGTAACTCCAATTTATTTTGAAGATATCTTCTTCTAAACCATTTCGATTTATACGTTTGAAATCACGAAAAACAATGACTTTCCTAGGTGGATGTAATATAATATTTTATGTTAGAAAGATAAGATCATGTTTGGAGAAACACGAAGCTGATAGCTGATCATACATCAAAATTTTTGATTCATTAGATACAAAGAACAGGTCAAGTAATGTCCAAGAAGTCGTTGTAAAATGAGTTGGCATACATGTGTTTGCTGGATAAAGAACATAGGATTTCATATTATCAGTAAGATATGTATCGGACAACAAATTGGAGTTAGAATCACCTGCTATAATGACATCACTATAAATAGCGTTAGTTCCTCTACAACCTTGTAAAAGTGGCAGAGATCAATTCGCCTATTAGGTCTATATACACTGCCAATCAGAAACTTTTCACCCTCACAACATACTTCAAGTAAAAGATGTTCAACTTTATCATTTTGATCATTCATAGTATCCGTTATAGCTTCGTAAAACCATGTTTCTGATACACATATTATATGTAAGCCTGAGCTTTCAAAAACATATTTAAATTCATCAATTTTACTGTAAAGGCTTTGTCCATTTATGTGGCAAATTTTTAGCTCATTTCTCTGCTTACAAAGAATTTTAACCATATATGCAGTAACGTCTTTGGGAATTAACATATTATTATCCATAGAATTCATTTTTTATATTGAGAAAAGTAATAGCAACGCGTTGATAATGTGCAACAGTTAATGTCTTAATAATAGTTAAGAAATAATTTTTAAAATTTAAATAATAAGTTTTAACATTATAAAAGCATACAAAAACACAATAAATACTTAAGTTAAAAGATTTTTTAGATATCAAAGTTACTATGAATGTGAGACGAAGAAAAAATATGTAATTAACGATAAAGCTGTTGCAATTGGTCGAAAAATTCAATATGTATTGGCTCCTCAGAGTCAAGCAGTTTTATATAAACTAACCCTCGCAAGTGCTGATTAAGCATTCTCCCAAACATTCCAATGTGCTGCCAATGTATGCTTGAACAAAAGGCGGCGTCGGGTTACAATAACTGGCGACTCGCCGTTTAAACTAAGATAGTTTTAGTTTAATAAACTAAAACATATAAATAAATAAATTTACAAACAAATTAAATAAGTGTTTTTTACTTCACATGGCGATCCTGCCAGGAGACAACAAATTATTAACTATTATTAATTAAATAAAAATACTTTTAAAATTGAAAAGAAATAAAAAGTCCCAAATGTCTTTCCAATTTAAAATATGGAAAAAAGAAATTTTTAAATTGAATACGATAAGCTACAAAAAAAGTTTCTTTAACTATTAACAAATAAGTGTTATTGTTAAAAAGTTCAAATTAAAAAAAAAAAAAAAAAATTCAGGACATAAACTTTAAGTTTTTAAACTAAAACAACAACAACATCAATACATAACAAGTTCCAAAAATTCAGTGTCGAGTGACAAGCGTAGTACAAGTTACACATCTTCAAACTCAAATACCAAGATTCCAAAAACAACAACAAAATAAACAAAACATAAACAGAGTTCACCACGCCATCATGAACAACGACCACACGATCATGGACAACAGCAGCAGCAAAGGCCACAGAACGCTTTACAAGGTTTTCACAGCAATCAAAACATAAAGCCAACAACAACCAATTAAACAGCTCTAACAACAGCAACAATAACCGCAGCCTCAGATACAACAGTAGTAACAACAACAACAGGCAAGTCGGCCCAATTTAAATGATTAAAAAAAAATCAATAAAAAAAAAAACATTTATAATAATATATTAATGTAGTTATTTTTATTTAATATTTAAATTTTTAATAGTTTATTTTCTAAAAAACAATTTAGTTGAAAATAAAGATTTACTTGAGTAAAGAAATGTTTTACTGCCAAACGCAGTTAAAAATTAAATTATTTACAGTTTTTGTTTTTGTTAAATTTCACGGCTCAATAAAGTATTCGGACGTATTAGTTCATTTAGATTAATGTAGTTTTTAATAAAAGTAAATTTTTAAAGCTTGAAATAAAACGTCAAAAATATAAAATAAAAAAATAAAAAATAAAATAAAAAAAAAATTTTTTTCCAAATAGATGGAAAATTTTGTATAACTTTAATAGGGGGACTATATTGTTCACCCTTACTGTCATATTTAAATTAGCGCCCCAAACGCAAGATATCTATCATCTCCATGTTCATGCAAATGAATGTTTAAAACAAATCTAAATAGCGCAGCGTAAACGTTTAGCATTTGAAAAATCTAATTCTGATAGTATGTCAAACAGTGAAGTTGGCTGCTTGTTAGTTATTTTTATTATTATTTTGAAGTATACCAACTAAAAATCAAACAATAAAGAAAATACATTGTAGAAAGATAAAAAAGTTTTGTAATCCAACTGAAAATCAAACAATGAAGAAAAAATACATTGTAGAAACAAGAGAAATCTCTGACCAGTTGAAATTAACATTCAATTTTACAAACAAGTTATTTTTGGCTTCTGCATTTATAATTTAACTATGAAATTTTTTTAATCATAAAACATATGGCAAAATATCTAAGGCTAATAATTACGCCAAAGAGATCGAAGATCTCACAAAAAAGCTTGAAACGTTAAACATCTGGGACGGATTACCAGCACAAGAAGCCTCTAAATACGCCACAAATTCTGCAACGAAGGCAATAATAAAAAACACCTCTAATGACAGTAAAGCTGATCATGGAATCAGGAACATTCTCTGATCTAAATGAGGTTATGTAAAAATTTATTAGTAGCTGCACCGAAGCTTAATGTCAGCCAAATTCAATTCTTGGCTTTGAAACGATGCTTGTTTTTGGGCAACTTTTGTTGCCAACATAGTTTGTAAGATTCAGGAAATCGTTGGCAGTCATAATTGGCACCATGTGAAATCAGAAGATAATCCTGATGATTTAGGGAGTCGGGACAAATCGTCCTTAGACTTAGGACATTGCGATATTTGGAGGTACGGGCCACGTTGGCTTCAGAAAAATAAATCTGAATGGAATCTGAGAAGTTTGACTATAACGGACACTGACTTGGAGGCGCGTGCTGTAAACTCTCATGCTTCATTTTGCTGGTTATGATGATATTTTGGATAGATTTTCTTTTTTTGATCGTGCCCTACGAGTATTTAGGTTTTTTTTTAATAATTTGGCAGATAAACATCGCTATTCAGGTAAAAAATCGTTTAGCCATTATTGCCCAAAAAGTCGCATTTTTCTGATGAATATAAGTGTCTCTTGGAGGGGAAACCTCTTTCTTTAAAGAATACTTTTTTAACTCTAAATCCTTTTCTGGATAAGGAAAGAATTATGCAACTTAATGAATGATTACCAAAATCTCCGTCTTTGGTATGTACGGACTACATCCGATTTTGTTGCCATATTTTGTCGTTTTACATTTCTTTTGACTCGGTTTGTTCATTTAATTTCAATTCATGGAGGGAATCAGTTGATACTTAGGATTTTACGAATCGAGAATTGGATTCCAAGATTGAAAACATTGGTCCGAAAAGTTGTCAACCGTTGTAAGCATTGCATTCTTGATCGTAAGTGCTCATGTAGGTCCATTTGATATGAAAAGTTCGAGCGTTAGATCAAGTCACGTTTTAAAGGCATATGTCTGTATTTTTGTATGCTTTTCTACGAAGGCAATACATTTGGAGGCAGTATCAGATTTGACTTCAGATAGGTTTTTGGCTGCTCTTAATCGCTTTATATCCAGAAGAGGTTGTCCGAATACAATATTTCCCGATAATGATACAAATTTTGTTGGCGCTTCACGAGAGTTAAAAAAGGATTTTAGGACGATTTTATTAGAGAGTGAAGCAAGAATGTGTTCAACGTGTTTGTGGGAAGCAGAAGTCAAAAGTTTTAAACTACACTTTCGCAAAGAAGCTCAAAGGGTCAAATATACCTTTGAGGATTTTTCAACGGTCCTGGCTAGAATAGAAGCTTGTCTTAATTCTCGGCCGCTTTGCCCGATGAGTAATAACCCTAATGAGCCAGTGGCTCTTATACCAGGTCAGTTTTGATAGGTTGACCAATTTTAGAACCTCCTGAACCGTCAATTTACGAAACGCATATTAGCGTGGCGGACATACGGACGGATTGTAAGACGACCTATCACCAAACTGGTCATTTTGACCAACTAAAATTTATTATTTATCATATTTTAACCTTCATTATTTCCTAGTATTATGGACGTCGTACCTACATTTTTTGAAGACGCTTTACTTGAAGATTACGAGGAAGCGATGGAAGTATCCGACGCAACTGCAGTGGCAACGATGAATCCGTCTTTGGACGTGGCCCCCGAGCCAGTCTCTTAAAACCAGCAGAAACGGTTTGAAATGTGGATTCGCCGGTTGTGCATACTTCGGATGGTGACAAGGTTGATGCATCGAGTTCAGTAGACAGCACTGGCTGTAAAGCTGCTTCTAAAGCCACTTCCGGAGAAAAGCCCAGTGCACCATATTGCGTCCTCTGCAAGAAAAATCACCCGTTGAGAGGTTGTTTCCGGTTTCGTAGCTTAGCTCACTAGAAAAAGTTGCGACACGTTTTAGTATTTGGCTATTGTTCGCGTTGTCAAACAACCATTTATTAAAAGACTGCCAAAGTATCGGAAAATGCTTCCAATGTCAGTGAAATCACAACACCCTTTTGCACTCCCCGACTCGCAAGGTGTCTAAACTCGCCGGCGAAAAACAAAAGAAGAAAAAACCTGCTTCGTCACATGCTTAAGCAACCTTCACAACTCTATTGCCACTTCGTCATGTAACATCCTTTTCGCTGACGCTTCAGGCTAAGCCTGGTAATGGCGAGTCACAAATATCAGGTTTGTGCAATAATAGATCTGTGTTGTAGCATTAGCTACATAAGTGAAGGGTTGGTTAGAAAGTTAGGAATACATATTTCCAATTCATATTGTCGAATCCTCGTCTAAACACATTTCTATTACAGCAAAAGTAAAGAAATCTTTATTAAAACCCCTATTGTGGACGTGGCGGAGATTGTGCGGGACCAGTTTTCAGGTTTTCAGTACGCGGACCCAACATTTTGCCATTCTGGTCAGGTGGCTTTAGTTCTTGGCCCTAATGTTTGCTGCCAAGTGCTAACAGGAAGAAGTTTTTCGAGCCCGGGTTGTCTACTGGCGTAATACATCATATTTGGCTGGGTTATATCCGGCCAATCGCCTTTATAAGCGAAAATCTTATAATTATCAGTTTATGGATCTGTCAAAACCATCCCGCAAGGGTCCAGTTTATGGTTCTGTGGTAAAAAATATTACTACGTTAATACAATTATCAGTTTATGGATCTGTCAAAACCATCCCGTAAGGGTTCAGTTTAATGGTCTTTTTTGAAAATATAATTTTATATAATAAAACATTTTAATATACTTAATTCTTGCTTTTAGATTGCCTCTAACGGTGTTAGTGCAAGGTGGCCGGCAATATTTAATGTAAAATGTCTTTAATTTGTTGACTTTCTTAATTCGTCTTTATTACTTTGTTAGGATCTTAATTATACTCCAGTTTTATCAACTTTGTATTTTCGGTGTATTAATTTGGATTCTAACGAGTAAAACCGCTAACGGTTTAATTAAACTTGTATCGCCATCCTCTAATTTCTAAAAAATATTCATTTGCTTAGAGCAATTTGAACGAGAACCAACCCATTTTGTTGAAAAAAAAGGTAATATTATACCACTAAAACAATTTATTTGAAAACTTTAAACCTTGTTTTTTATTTATCTTATAATTCTTTACTCGCAAACAACTAGTAAGCTTTGTTTCGTTGATAGCGGCTGTGAGTATATTATGATCGTGCTTGTGTTTGTGATCTCTGAGACCTTATACCTATGACAATTACAATTTAATGGCAATGATCTGCCGGGACCAGTATTTTGCACTAGCCTTTGAGCGGGAGGCGTGGTGATTCATTGGTTGAGATGGTGTTGTTTGTATTGATTGTTGTAGCGGAGGTGAGTTTTGCACATTCAGCGGGGTACTGTGACTTGCTGTGAATTTCACAGTTGAGTGTAGGATGATGCTGGCAGCTGGGGTGGTATTCGTTCAATCCCTATGTGACCTTAAATGTGTGCAACGTTTCATAAGACACCATTTTAACAATCATTCCACTGTACTGATGTTATATTCTTCTGAATCACCCTGTTAGATATCGAGCATATGCATTGATGAACCTGTTCTGGTGTAAGGCTGTTGATTGCTATAACTCGCCACAAAGCTAGAAGACCATTTACGGTGGCTGGTGAGACCTGAGCACCTTTTCAGATGGCACCAGTTACCACAAACTGAGCGTTTGACGAGCAAAATCAGATCTTTGGACAAGGATTTTTTTTTCAGCCAGCTATAATGAGCAGTATTCTGAGCGCAACTGCTGGCATGTTTTGGTCACCTGAGTAAAAAGCTATCGGTTTGTACAGCTGTTGCTTAGTTGACAATCTTTGGCCGAGATTGACTTGGGTCGCACAGTGGTCAATTTCGCGAGATAGCGGTCAAAACTCTATAACTTTTGACCGGATTGGTATTTTTTTACGCAATTTGTTTTGTTCAATAGGAGGGACTTTAAGCTTAAATTGCGTGTTTAAACGTAAAAATCGACTGATAGGAACTTAAGTAATGTGGAGTTAAAAATGCATTTTAATTTTTTGTTGAGTTTCCATGTAAAAGTTGAATATTTTGACATTTTAAATAGTTATTTTTTTATAATTTCTTATTTTCTTCAATCGTATTTTACAACCAATACTTATTTATTATTCCTAAAATTAATTTTGGTCAGAAAATGCCAACATTTGGCCCCTGACATTTATTTAGTCTCAATATTCACAGGGGCCAAAGTTTGGTTTTTTTTTTTTTGGAAGAAAGCTAATTCTTGTGAGGATTAAACTGAAAAATAACTCTGAAATTCCCAACAATATCAATACCATTTGGATATATTATATACAGAACACAACATCGATAAAATTTAAGTAAACTTTTACTATTGATTTAAAGTGCACATATATTTTATTAAAATGTATTAATAAAAATTTATACTAAAATTAAAAACAAATTATAATCTTTAAACTAGTATTAATTATACAATATTAGTAAACATTTCTTCCAATAGCTTTCATTTTGCAGTAGTTGTTTAGCTTCTTCATCTAACTCTAATGAGGTTAATTTCCATTTTTGTCGAATACTGGACATATATGGGTCTGATGTGCACAACAAAATATTAATAAGATCTTCATTAGTACAATATCTGGAAATTTTTCTTGTATTGTACTCGCAAAAGAATCTGTAGTCGTTGTTCCTTTTTTCTTGCGCTTCTTCTGAGAGATCTCCAATTGGAAGCATATTGTGCTGAATTTTTTGTTCCCCATGGAACAAAATTTTGTGAACTGTGGTTGGCATATGTCTCCAAGAATATTTTTGGTTATAAAGGGTTGCTGTCTCATTAGCATACTGACCAAATTTTTTTGCATCTATCTTTTTGCTACATGCTATAACTTCTAATATGATTTGAAATCGTCGTATTAAATCATAATCTACTTCAGTTATAGAAGCTTCAGTTTCTGGATCGGAAAAAAAATTTTCTTGCTGTGTTTCCATCATTAGAATTTCCTATTCAGTGTAAATTATCGTCATGTGAAATTGCTATTGGACGTTGTGCCATATCATCCTAGAACTTTTAGATTAATATTATTTAACAATACATATATAAATACTATCCGCACAAACATATTTGTGAGTGTATGTAAGTATATACAAACATCTGAATAAATATTCAAAACAATATTTTTCCATGCAAACGTAAAAAGTATTACGGCTGTCCGGACTTGATTGCCATAGCGATTTAGTTAAACCCAGTGACACTTTTACTGCGGAATGCTTTGAATAAATACAGCCACTTGTACGTATTTGTAGTACACATACACACACACACTGAAGCTGACCTTAATGCAAAACATCCTTACTGGGGTATCCGCTTATAAACCGAAGTGGGCGCAACCTCCGAGAATTTTTACTCTCGAGTCTCGACATGGAAATAGACAAACTGCCTGACCCACAAGAATTAATGAGGTTTCCTCTTCATTGACTTTTTCTGATATCTGTGGACATCACTACAGAAAGTACGCACTACCTTAGGACCTTGGACTATGAATCGGATCACAAGGCTGTAGTGATAGAAATCTTGACTAGTGACTTTATAATACGAGAACGTCCCATCAAGTATGACTATGACCAAATGGACAGACGGCGATGTGTCAGCAGACTGGCTCTAAATCTTGAAACGTAGACAAAAACGTGACAAAAACGGAAATTGATGAATGCGTTCGAACAATGGAAAGGGCCTTCCAAGATGCTATGGAGCATTCAATACCGAAAGTCTACAGGAGGTAGAGGGTTGAGGAAGCTGCTGCAATACATTTTTCATTCCATCGACGAGAAGAAGCGACTAAGACTAATATTGCATAGGTGTGACGACCCTAGTAGACGAAACATTTTGAAAGCGGACGTGCGAAATTTGGACAAAATTATACAGAGGGACATAGCAATTTTTGACCACTGGACTAACTTTATTCAGAAAATTCGACTTAATGACAGGAAATTTAGAAGCATTAAGACAGCTGCAGGACTCTACAATCGACCCGCTATTCGAAATCTGGTGGATTCTGATACAAGGATTGTTTCTGACAATACTGGAATAGCAAATCTGATAGCCACTCGGTTCCTTCAAGTTGGTCTTTCTGGTGCGCATTCGGATCCATTCGGTGCGAATGTGCGGGCGGTTGTCTTTTCCTTGGACAAGACAACACTTTGACAGTTTTCGGCAGGACTATCACAGCTGACGGAGAACTGATTGACTTAAGCACTAGCGTTAATAGATTAGGATTCATTGACTCTGTATCTGTAGGAAACGCCTTGAGGCGTAGATAAAGTAAAAGGTCCGGTGGTATAGACGGGATACCTGATGTTGTGCTGAAAAGAACCAATGTTGTGGCATGGATATTTCTAGCTATAGTCTTCGACCATTGCTATAACACTGGTTATTTTCCAAGAGCGTGGAGATCGGCCCTCGTCGTTCCTATACTAAAACCCAAATAGGATCCTGGTGCGTGTGGAAGCTATAGGCCCATTTCCCTGCTGTCTGCCTTTGGCAAGCTGTTTTAATTCTTTCTCCTGGCAAAGATAAATGACGTTATAATTGACAAGGACATTTGAAAGATTTTTAATTAGGATTTAGAAGCGGACTTTCAACAACGCACGCACTGACGGTCTGACGGTCTTTATTGCCAGGGAACTGAATAGAAGGTGTCCTACAATAGCTGTTAGCCTGGATTTTGCCAAGGCTTTTGATACGGTTTGGCATGATGGTCTTGTATTCAAAATGATAAGCATGGGATTTGGTGTCGGCATTTGCTGTTTAGTGGACAATTTTCTAAGGGACCGCTCCTTCAGGGTACGTGTCTGTCGAGGGCTTGATTTCTGCTGGAGTGCCACAGGGCTCGCTACTAGTCCCTGTGCTATGCAATATCTTTGTCTCCGACATACCACAACCGCCACGGGAAGATCTTTTACTTATGTATGTCGATGATATTCTGATTGCCTCATCAGGTGCTAGAGCAAGAATATTAATACAAAATGAGGTCTTACTTTAAACATTGCGAAGACCCTGGCCGTAATGTTTAAGGGAAGGCGGATATATATTTACCCGAATTGTAGACCTTACAAACCTTGTTTGACTATCGGACGAAAACTTATTGGGACGTCGGAAAGGCTTAAATACGTAGGTGTCACCTTCCACGAGAATTTTGAGCGCACATTGACGATATTCTCGAAAAAGCCAAGCGTATTTACTCTTCATATCAGGGTGTTTTGAAGCGTAGGTGAGGTCTCGATAGGAGAGTGCGTCTTTTGGTCTATCGCCAAGTCATTCGCCCTGTCGTCGCCTATGCCTTTCCAGCTTGGTTTGGAATTTCTTCTCACCAGATGGAGGGGCTTAGGCGTTGGGAGAGAATGATTTTGGTTGCTTGCCTTGGCTTGAGGCCTTATTTAAGGCCAAATAGAGTGATTCGCAGGCCATCATGTAGGTCAATTTACAGCCCAATTGATTTTGTGCGCATAGATGCCTACATGGTGGAATTGGCTGTGAAGTTCCTGGAAGGTGCGCGATCCTCAGAGAACTCCCTGGTGAAGGAGTGCTTTGCTAGAGTGAGGAGTTTAGAGACTCTTCGAGCGTCCAGGTATTGCTCGCCTGTGGACCTGTTGACTCTTAGGGGAGCTGGCCTTCTCTAAGAGGATGCAGACCTCTTGTTCTATCACAGGAGGTTGCGTTCGCTTAATATAGAGAACACTGTGTATAACACTGTTCAATAATTTATTTTGTACTTGTTTGTTTTTGTTTTTTGTATGATTGAAAATTCACGTTTTTTATGTCTAATGTGAATTTGTTTCCTTTTTATTGTCTTTTTTATGATTAATTTCTTATTTTTTCTAATTTTTTTAAATATGAATTTTATTATTACTCCTATTATTATTTTGTAATTTTTTAGTTTTTAAGTGTCCTTAGTTTTAAGTAGAATTTTAAGCGCCTCCTTTTTTACCCCTTTTTTTTGGAATTCTTTTGATTGTTTACTTTTTGAATGATGTACTAAAAATATGTACTTTTAGTTTATATTTTGGAAGTTCTTGAAAAATACTTTAGTATTTAAGAAATTATGTTTTTTGATTGTTTAGTTTTAATTTAATTGTTAAAATTTTTATCTGAAAACACATGGAAAATAAATAAACTTGATAAACGTAATAATTTAGCTTTTTATTTTTTTTACAAAAAAATCAATCAATCAATCAATCAATCAATAATTTTAAATTAGCAATTTTGCATTGTTCTTTTTAAGCTCATTAAAATCAAATTGTGGAATTTAAAATGATTCGTTGTTTTTTACTGTAAAATTGAATTTATACATTTGATTTTTGTCATTCATGATTTGTTTCATTGCAATAATTCAAACGGAATTTTGAATTCATTCATGCAGGTGTCTTAATATCTAAATTTTAAATATCTTTAGAATCTAATTTTATTAAAATCGATTAAGATTCATAAAATTGTACATTTGTCCTTTACTCAATCGGAATAAAATTATGTTCCGCTGTTTGAAAATTAAAAAACATTTTTAACCATGAGGACATATATATTTGTGTTTCAATTGTATTAAAATCGGTTCAGTCTTATAGCCGTGATTGACACACAAGCAAACTTACGAAGAGATTTAAATATCAGATTAAATTTAATTTACTTTAGTTATATTTTTTATTAGATTTAAAATTTATTTGTTTTCTGCGTCCGCGTACTTGATGGGTTTCGGCACGCGCTCAAACCTTTTGGTCTTTTACAGACTAATCAGGGCCCCTATAAAGGCTTGACTCTATTTAATTATTTGATATCCATATTCGCGCCTAAACCTTTCGTTGTGTGGCTTTTATCCACACAACTTCTTTATTATTCAAAAGCAAAATACAAATGTTTTAATTTTACAAACTACCCTAAGAAATCACCTCAGGTATGAACGTTGCTTTGTTAATCACGCCACCTTTCCGTGTTTGTTTATGCAAACTCCAGGCACTAGGTCTGCAGTTTTGGTAGGAATAAAGGTAAGTTGGAATCTTGATTTACTGTAGACGCAACGTCAGCTTTGTAAATGGGGGATTTTTTTTTCGCTTTTTTGTTAAACTTAAGTATCTTCGGTGTAAATTTTCTTTATCTTACTTTACTTTAAATTAATAGACATTTTGCTTAAAAAAGACAAAAAATCAATTTACCTAATCTTCATCTCCTTGAAATATTGACAAGAGATTTCTTTATTGTAGATAAAAGTGATCAAATCAATAAGTCCTGAACACAATTTCACGTTGGATTGGGCAGAGAATTCTGTACCAGCAAAAGGTAAAATATCGATGGAAATGATATGGTCGCCACAAATAACAGTTGCCTGCAATGAGACAGTACAGTTAGCCGATAATCGAAATTTTCGTAAGGATATAATGGTTATACTTAAATCTAAACCTGCTGGACAAATAAAGGTAAATATCCATTGGCATCGTTTCTGTTTAACATAGAATTAATAAAAAATTTATTTTTGGATACATTACACACACTGGCAGAATGTACGAAAATTTCCTAATATATCGTTAGGAAATAATACACACGTCAAGACTCTAAGATTAAAATTACCAACAAAAACTGCCAACAAAGTTGGAACTAGATTTATGCAACAGAACCATCAACATCAAATGCAACAAACTCAACATCAGACGACTGTGCAGAAAAAGCGTTTAAAAGCACATGATGCAGATACAAAATCCGTCGTGGTTGATAAAACCAAACAACAACAGCAACATGCTCTTTGGAATGGAAGTACCTACGTTACAAGTAAGAGTAATAAGATTCTTTTAAAGGACAATACAAATACGACCGATGTTATCTTAAAAAATCTTACATCGCCTTTAATAGAACGAAATTTTCACCCAAGCTATAAAGAGGAGGCATTTGACGTCACAAATTCGTCGTCAAACATTATTGAAATAGATAATGAAAATTCAAAAGAAAATGTTAGTCCAATGACTGCAACAAATGTGTTTAATATGATTGATAAATTAACATTTACACCGACTACAATCAACTTATCTAAACCCAATCAATCGAATTTAGAGGTTTTGGCCTTGTTACCAACACCCACGAGTCCCAATGCTATTAATTTAACTTCACCAGAAGTGACGATCGATTATTTTACAGAAATAAAGCCAAGATGTTTATCTAATGAATTGCAAGATGAGATTATTTGCAACCCAGATTTACATAATGAAACGAAGGGAACTACGATTATTATAACAAATAGAACGTTTGACGTAAAGAATGAGAGTTTGGAAATATCTCCTAACGTTTCCTCAAATGAAGGTTGCGAAAGTATCGCTTGTAGCTTAACAAATAATAAAACAAATGCTTTAAGTGCCACACCTGTCGCTAGATCTTTACCTATAATACAGGAGGAAGATAATAGTCCAATTGTTTTGAAATCAATGTCAAAAGTTGAAACCCAAAAGATCATTGAAACTTCAAAAAAAAGTGAAAAAGATCTGAAGCGTGATATTAAGCTTATAGGCACGCCATTGCGTAAATACTCTGAATCTATGAAAAACTTGAACCAACAATCTCCACAATCTATACTAATAACACAAGGGTCCTTGCCCAATCTCCATGAAATGGAATCAATAAAGTTCTTTGAAAAAAATCGGTACTTTAAGCAAAATACTTCACGAGCAGATGTTAAATCGTCCTCACGTTTCATTTCGGTAGGTAATAAAAGTAATGAACTCAAATCAAAGCTTCATAGTGAATCCGCCGATCAACTGAATTATAGTCAAATAAGCTTAGTTTCCCATCCCGACTTGCAGTTTAATCAGAATGAAATTTTGGCACAATCAAGTCGTTTTAATTTAAACGAAGTTGGTCTTAAATATCGAGGAAATAGTACAATTTTATTAAAATCTAAAACAAACAACTCCATAAAATCTAACCTATCGAAGACTTCTAAAAACCTTAAAGCACTAACCGAAACTCGTAAGCGCAGATTGAATGAGTTTTCTTTTTCCGATTCTCCAAGTATGGATTCTGTTATAAGTGGTAGTAGCAGCACTAGTTTACGAACTGTCTCCGCCAAGTTTAATTATGTCATTATATCACCACCAAAGCGCCAAAGGCTTGAAATGGATTCAAACATACAAAAGCAAAAAATTTCGCATAATGACTCAGCATATTTAAAGGCCAAAAACTGGTCACAATCACATAAATATAAACTTTCGAAAACTTTATCGCTAGAAAAGAAACCCTTAACGCCACGTAAAGCAAAAGATCAACCTCGCATTAAACTTTACGAAGCTAATTTATATTTGCAACCTTACATAAGTCCTGATCCCTTTGCAGCCACCACTACTTGTGACCCATTTCTTGCTTCAACTATGTACATAGATGAGGCTTCGGTGGACAAATACCAAACTGATTTAAAAAAATGGCTAAATGCTCTTGTAAGCATTCCTGCCGACCTCGATACAGACTCAAATACTAAGATTGATGTGGGTAAACTATTTAATGAAGTTCGACATAAGGATTTAGTTCTAGCACCGACTAAAGAGGAACAATCTATCAATTATCTAACATACTTTCGTTTAGAGTCTTTACGACGTGCAGCTGTAGAACTTTTTCTAAGCGAAGACATACGTGCTCCTTGTTCGAAGGTAGCAGTTTACGTAAAAAAAAATGCGTTACGTATACGTAACGATCGTAATTTACATTTAGATGTTGTGACACAACGTGAAATTTTGGAATTGCTTTTATGTTTTAATCCCTTATGGTTACGTCTGGGCCTGGAGGTAGTTTATGGTGAGAAAATACATCTGCAGTCTAATAGAGACATCGTTGGATTAAGTTCTTTTATACTTAACAGGTAGGTTAATTGATATTAATATTGATATTATAACATTTTTACTTTTGTATTTTGCTTTAACTCTAATAGAAAAAATCCATTTTAATTTTAGTTTTAAATATTCTTTTCAGTAAATTTCCCTTAACCAAGTCACAATTATAAAATAAAAGAATAAGAGCTAGCATTTTATATTTAGGAGGTGGAGTCCTATCACTTATCGTTGTTATGATTTGATTACCTTTTAATGTGTTGTTGACACAGAGTGTCTCTTGTTGTTCCGTTTAAAAGAGAAAAAATTATATTATATAGTGGTACATAACGCCTTCAACAGTTTCCAATTTCCCTCGACCTCGCACATGCTGCAGAAGTATGATGCTTGTCTACAAACTTTCTCCCGTTTCGTTTGCTGTTCCGGCACCCCATTTTGTTGCCTTCAAGACTATTTATATCTGTTTCGAGCAGAGTTCTAAAAATACTAAAATGTACTATTCGAAAGCAACATACACATATTCTTTTATGTGTGTTTTTTTTTTTTTTTGTGTTTCTAAATTTTATATGTTGTTGTTACACAAACACGTGTTCGGCAAGAACATACTTTAAAAAATAAATTTGAAGTAGGTGTAGGTGTGTATCGAACACACGATTGGTGTACGATACACACAATTGATTGTATATAAAATTAAAACTTTTGGCGCTACAACAAGAAATACATGACTATTATTATACAGACTATGCCAAATAACACTGCAATTTATAGTTTTAAAAATTAAGATTGAAAAGCATGTGTATCTTAAAAACCGTAAGTGAATAACTTGCAGTTTTCAGTTTGCAGTCTCAGCGAATGCTAAAAAAATAATATAGTTAAAGGGAATTCTATCAGGATATGTGTTTTTGATAACTATATCTTCTTATCCAACATGCAATAAATTTAGTTAGTATATTATTATACAGGCTTCAACAATTAAAATTTTAAGGGCACTCTATCAGTTAAGATATAAAATTTTGACAGTTTGCTGTATCTTGTGAGAGACAAAGTCTTGAAGTTTAAAAAAAAAAAAATACCAAAATGCCAAACGAAAAATCGCCAAGATGGCAATTTCATTTAATTGCATACTGTAAATTGCCTAATCACTCTAACCCTGTAGCTTAATGTTTTTCTTTCGTGATAATTTTTCAGATTCATTACATACATTTCGCTGCCGTATTCCACTGCCTAAAGAGGTGCAATTGGTCATTCTCTACAACAGTGATATTTTTTTTTGAGCACTTGAAATATCCCAAATGCCTCCTTAATAAGTAGCATCTGAAGGTAAAATAATTTTCACCGTTAAGTTGAACCACTGATGCCTCAAATAAGTTTTTCTTTAAAGTTTTTATTTATTAGTATTTCAAATTCTTTAGCTAGGTTTTTGGCCCATTACCTCTAGGTAAAAATGTCTCGTTGTTTTATTTAACTTCACTTAGAATTTGATTCAATAAAAATTTTTTGTTTCACTCCGACTCAATGATAAAGAATGTCAGTTCGCTTTAATTCAAGTAAAACTCAAAATAATTCATATATAAAGTATGTGAACCTTTATTGATTTATTAAACTCAAATAATTTAATGTCTAAATCTTTATTAAACTATGAAACTATAGTGGTTAATCTTCATTGGCTTATTAAACTTATTTTAATTAATGTTTTAATCTTTAGTGTGACAATGAAATAGTTTGTTTTTAAAACTATTTAATTTATTCGCCTGAGTTCCGAAATAGTACTGATTTATTTTTCAATTCTAAAAAGCTTTATTACTTATGTAAAACAAAAATCAACAACAATCATGCTTACTAGCAAAATGGTTTCACATGTAATGTAAACGAAATGTTTAAAAATGTAAGGTATCGTCTGCTGTTGAAAAATAACACTTGCATTAAAAACTATTTATTTCAACATGAATATTCTTAGTAGGCATCGCAAAATACTTTTGATTTAAAACATTTTTTTTTTAATTAGGACCAGCACTCAGGGGATAACCCCTACTTATGCAATGCATTGTGCCAGAACTAGGAAATTAGGTTTTGGGATGGGGGATAGAGGGAGTAGTGCTTGTGAACATTTGATTTGAATCTTTGCACATTGAAAGTGGCAGGAAAGACCTCTGCAGGGAGTTTATTCCACATACGAACTGTTCGGCTAAAAACGAATTCTCTCTGTAATTCGTTGTGCGATTCACTGGCCAATCGACCACAAAGGAATGCGCTCTTGATACAGATCGCGTTGCGCGTATGAAATTACGGTTTTCAGGAACAAGTTCCCTGATTTCATAAGAGCACATTCCGTTGTAGTAACGATAAAACAGTGAAACACACCCCACATTGCGTCGATGCTCCAGTGAGTCAATAGAGCTGGATACCCTACTGTCACCGATGAGTTTCTTCGCTCTCTTCTGTACGCGGTCGAGTAACTCCAAAATAGACTTTGAAGCACCGGCCCATACATGAGAGTTGTATTCCATTTTCGGTCTGATAAAGGTGACATAGATAGTAAGGAGATTAGATGGAGTGGAGTATTTCTTACACCGTTTCAGAAAACCTAGGCACTTGAATGCTTTTTTTGCAACATGAAAAATGTGCTTGTTCCAACGAACATCGCGTTGAATTTTCATGCCAAGAACATCCAGAGCTTCTAATTCCTTAATATATGTATCACCCATAATTACAGATGACGTAGCATGTTCAGCAGTAAGCCTGTGCGATAGCACACAGCACTGGGTTTTATTAGCGTTAAACTGAACCCTGTTCGCCAGGCCCCATTCGGAAATTACTAAAAGGTCGCGATTAAGGGTATCGTCCATGTGCTTTCTCACAGCCCCAATTTCCTGAAGGCTTGGTCTACTGCGAAACGAGAATAATTGGCATATGCTACTGTCATCTGCAAAAGAATAGATAGGGTTGGAAGTTTGACGTAGAAGGTCATTAAGAAAAATAAGAAATAGGGTAGGGGAAAGGACAGAACCTTGCGGTACCCCTGAATTTAACTTGAACTCGTTTGATGAGATCCCATCTATAACAACTCGTATAGTGCGATCCCTGAGAAAGCTCGATATAAGTCGAGTGAAGCTATTACCGACACCAAAAGCAATAAGTTTTGATATGAGTGTACCATGCCACACTCTATCAAACGCCTTGGAAATATCTAAAGCCACCACCTTACTTTCGCCGAAATGGTGAATGGATTGACACCATTTTCCGAAAGGAAGGCCAATAAGTCACCCGTAGAGCGAGCCCTACGGAAGCCGTACTGCCGGTCACTAAGTAAGCTGTTGGACTCCAGATATTTCACAAGATGAAAATTAAGCATACTTTCCATTACTTTGGAAAGCGCAGAGCAAATTGCGATTGGGCGGTAATTTTCAGGGTTGCTAGCCTCTCCCTTTTTGGGGATTGGTGTTACATTAGCAACCTTCCAACATGATGGGAACTCACCAACATGGTACAAAATGTTGAAAAATTTTGCTAATGGACGCGCTAACGTCGAAGAGCCCTGCTTCAAGACCAGTGCTGGAATTCCATCCGGACCAGGGGACTTGTGTATGTTGAGATCCGCTAAAACCTTTTTAACTGCACGTGCTCGAAAGAATATATCTGGCATAGTTACTGATACTCTTTCCAGTGCGGGCAGTGGTTGATTGCTCTCCGGCAAGTAGGAGTTACTTGCAAAAATTTCAGCCAAGACGTTAGCTTTATCAACCGGGTCGTTAATTATTTGATCATCCTTTAAAAGAGGCGGAATCGAGGAACTAGTATTATCCTTCACTCTTTTAACGAATGACCAAAAGCTCTTGCTACCCCGAGAAGTAGTAAGAACTTTAGCACGAAGGCGCTGCTCGTATAAAGCTTTTTCGCGTTTTAGTACTTTGGCACACGAAGATCTCGCCTTTTTGCGTAGCAAATCAGTTACGGCGTTTTTGTTACACCGCCATATACTGAATGCTTCCTCTCTGGATCTGACTGCATTTTTGCACGTCTGATTAAACCAAGAATTCTTGGATTAACACGGATTTGCTTAGATGGAATGAAAGTTTTCATTCCAAGCAAAATAATGTTCACAACCATTTCTGCCATGGCATCGACTTTATTGTCCAGAAAACAAAGTTTCCAATTAAAATGCCGAAAAAATTTGTTGAGCTCAGCCCAACGAGCCTTTTCGTACATATATTTTAAACGTTTCGTGGCCATTTTTGAAATGTTATGAAGATTAGCGACCGAAAAGGAGGCGGAAATGGTGCAGTGATCCGAGTTACCGAGAATACTTACCTCATACTTATCAGGGTGTGAGGTAAGGAAAAGGTCGAGAGTATTATGTTGTTGCCTTTCAACACACGAAATATGTGTTGGCTCGTTAATTAATTGCGCGAGGTGGTTGTGCGCGGCGAATAGCTCAACATATTGGCCCTCTAGGGTTGTACGGTTCGAATGGCGAATCCAAGACGAGTTGTGAACATTGAAATCACCAGCAACAACAATTTCACTGTACGGACAGCTTTCTAGGATTCTCGATATGGAATCGGAAAGGACATCGAAGCCGGAAATAGATTTATCCCTTCCCGCGTTTGGGCTTCTGTACAAAAACCCGAAATGTAAGGAGTGTGACCAGATTTTGAATTTAACCCAAAGACAGTTAAATTCAGGATCATTTGTGCCTAATGATTGCTGGCACTGGTACACGACTTCATTACGAATGTACATCGCAAGACCCCTATGTAGACTAAAAAAAGGTAGAAGAGAGTACTCAGGCAAATGAAAATCCTGTGGATCAGCATCCTCAGATACCTTGGTCTCACATAAGGCGAAAATATCAGGCCGATGGAGACAACTGTGTGCATACACAGAGAAGAAATTCGCTCTTAATCCACGTATGTTGCAGAAATCGATTCTAAGTCTTCCTGCCATTACAAATACAAAGACTCAAACCTTTTGTTTATTTTATAATACCAACACCCCTGTGAAAAACTGATGATTTTGTGACTATTTAGTGACCAGTGTTATACCTTCGCCACTAACTAGTCAAACAACAGTCACCACAAAGGTGCAAGTAAAATAAAATTACAAATACTATAAAAAAAGAGGAAAAAAAAAGAGGAGACAACTGTGTGCATACACAGAGAAGAAATTCGCTCTTAATCCACGTATGTTGCAGAAATCGATTCTAAATCTTCCTGCCATTACAAATACAAAGACTCAAACCTTTTGTTTATTTTATAATACCAACACCCCTGTGAAAAACTGATGATTTTGTGACTATTTAGTGACCAGTGTTATACCTTCGCCACTAACTAGTCAAACAACAGTCACCACAAAGGTGCAAGTAAAATAAAATTACAATTACTATAAAAAAAGAGGAAAAAAAAAACTAGGAAAAAGGAAAGGTACTATTTGTGGTACAATTTGCGTCGCAAAGAGCCATAAAAGCCCTGAGCTGGTCACATGCGACTTGTCGTGTCATCACTGTTATTATTATTGTATTTTTTTTTGTCTTGAATTGATATGTTTTTTCTTTGCTTATTTTATATGTATTGTTGTTGTAAATAATTCTTTGGTTGCTTGTTTTCTTTCTTTTTTATAACTGTCACAAGAATTTATTGTTTTTGTTTGTTTTCTTATATGTAGGTATGTTGATAATTTTTGGTTTTATGTTTTTGATTTTTAATTTTTAATTTTTGTTATTATTATTATTATTGATTAAATTTCTGTTCTTATTTTTTGTATATTTTTTTTATGGCACATTTAATTAAAAAAAAAATTGACACTAAATTTAAACATTTATTTTCAAATATTATTCATTTGTTTTTCCAATTTCTTAATTGTTTGTTCTTTTTAATAAAAGTTTTTATATTTAAACTGAATTGAATTTATTGTTCATTTAATCCTTCCGTGAATATCAAGAGAATTCCAACAGGGTTATGGGCCCACGGCTGTCAAGAAATAAAGAAAAAGAGAATTAAACAATTTTACAAAAGTTTTTGAGAAAAGAAATTGATTAATGAATCATTAATCAAAATAGCAGCTTCATCCCTTTATCAAATCGAAAAATTAGATGAAAGGAATTTTGAAACATGGTGTGTACAAATAAACAGTGTACTAATTCATTGCGGCTATTGGAAATATGTGAATGGAGAAGAAAAGAAAATTGCAACATGGGAGCCCAGAATGAAAAGGGAATGGGACACAACAGATGAGAAGGCGTTAGAGACCATAACGTATCAAAAGTATCAAAACATAGCAAATAAATTACATAAAAAATTGCGTAACATCTCATGAAGCCTGGTTAAAATTGTAATATGCTGGTTATAGAAATGGCAATACCATTATTGCTATTAAATTTATTATTTTTCGTATACGTTATTTAAGCTTATTTATATGGCTGGTTAGCCCAACTTTTGATTTAAATTATGAACTATATTAGAATTATTTCAACTTTTATACATACATACGTTAATTCACAAAACCTTTTATGGTGTATTTTGCATTGAATACACTTTCTGTTTATATGCTTGTGAGCATGCAGTGTAGTATTGTATCAATTTATTTTGTATATTAAACGTAAAAAGCAAATAAGAAGAAGAAAATAAGTATTCAGAAGAAGGTTTTCAGGAAGTAAAATGGACAATAGGACTCAAAAAAGCTAAATTTTAAATTCGAAAAGTATACATTTATTCTTTTTTGTTAACAAATTTTTCATCAACAATACAAATGTCTTTTGTTTATTTTTTTTTTCTTTTCAATGTGATATGGAATTCACATGTAGTTGATAACACGATTACCAATACAATTTTTCAAAAACATGCAAAATAAAAGTGTATTGGTGTATTGAAATTTTATATGAAAATTTCCAACAACAAGCATACACCATTGTATTCCAATTGAACAATACACAATATACACGGATACAAGGGGTTTTGTGAATTAAGCAATAGTAATTATACTACAGTACATGTAAATTGGCCTTGAAGGCTTCCTTGTATTGATATCAAATTGAAATTGAAATATATAAACCGAGTGGTCCTATACAAAAAGTGAGTTTATATAAAAAGCTTTTAAGTTTGAATATGAAGGAAAGTAAAAATATGATGGAGTACTTGAACAAATTTTCAGACATTGTTGAAAAATTAAGTGAATTTGGTATTTAATTACCAGGGGGTTACTATGTAACTCGATTCGAAAGTTAAATATTACGAATTCGGATTTTTCCTACCAACTAACTCGAATTCGCAAATACATTTCCTACTTTCGAGTTGCCAAATCCGATCGGATACTCATACCCTACTTTCGGATGTGCATCACTATGTATTTCGAATTTAGATATCAAAGTCGGTCGAAAGTTGACAATTGTATTCGTTTGATGTTTAGTTTCCGAATGATACATAAAAAATCTTTAGAAAAACGAAACAACGACAACAGACGCTGAAAAATTTAAGTATTTCTTAAATATATATATATATATTGATGGAAAATGTTAATTCAAGTCTTTTTCAATAGGGAAAAGACTACGAAAAATTTAAATACCAAGCAAAGCCAATTTGAGATCATGCTCAACTTTATGACGGAGCATCCACAGTTGGCTAAGGGGTACATAAAAGCTGCGGCCGCCAAACAAGCCACCAATGATTTATGGGCACGATTGGTGGAAGACCTAAATGCAGCCGGTCCACCAATGCGGGAAGTGGTCGGTTCGAAAAAGGTAAGTAATTCATAGTTTGTCCATAAATTAAATTAATTTTTTCTCCTTAGGTTTGGACAGACCACAAGACCCACCTTAAGGCCAAAATGCGAAAGAACCGCATTAATTTTTTGGGCGTAGGCGGTGGTCCGGCAAAAATGTGTTCATTTACCGCACTTGAAGAAAGTGTAATTAATTAACTTCAAATGAAGGAGGCGGTTGACGGTATGAGTGGGGTCAGAAAATTTGGAGCAAACAGTACCCCACAACTGGCGACGACACTGCTACGGGAACCAGTAACAACGACGAGCAAGATGTTTACAGTGTACATGATTACATGTGTAACCAATATGATATGGGGGAGACAGATGAATTGGTGTCTGCTTCTTCCACACGGCGTTGTTCATCAAGTGCTCGCACACCCATCACACCACGAGCACCATTCAAATGCGCTGTGCCGAAAAAAAAACATTGCTGGAACAGAAAGTCAATAATCAAATGGAGTACCACAAGCGCTCCACATCAGTGTTAGGAGAAATAAGTAGTAGTTTAAAATCTCTAGATAAATACAAGAGAAGGCAAGTAGATATTGACGAGAAAAATTATAAGCTTGCAAAAAGGAAATTCGACCATGAACGTTGAAAATAAAAAACTTCAACTTTTTTTTATAAATTATTTTTTATTTGATTTCTTAAAGCTTGAGCTAAGGCTAAGAACTGATTTCTGTCTTCAAAATCTGAAACAGCGGTTGAGATCAATACCATCTCTTCTTCATTATTCCATTTTTATAATAAATATATATTTCTTGTTAACTTTTATTATTATTATTTTGATATTTTTGACATTTTTGCGTAGGAAATGCTGCCAACTTTGAATAATATATTCGAAAGTACTGCCAAAAATAATTCCAATTAGTGGCAGCACTTTTCACTCGATCCGAAAGTGTTACATAGTAAGAGCTCAAATTCGGATCGAATACAACTTTCGGGTTGTTCAAACTTTCGAATCGAGTTACATAGTAACCCCCCAGATGAGTTGCTAAGTTGGTAATAATATTGCTTTCGAGCCTTTCAAAAGTTTATAAAAAATTTGTAATGATAATTGAAACCAGAGATTCATTACCTTCACTTTTTGTAGTTAAACTTTTTTGGAAGAATCTGAGCGAGCAAGTAATCAAGAACTTAAAGGATCAAATAATCAACCAGCGTTTGGTGCCATGAAAAAGGGAAAATTTAACAAATATAAAAAGATTTTAAAATTTACGTTAATTCCAATAATATTGAAGGCAATTGTTTTTTTTTTTTGTGGAAAGAAAGGTAACTATGCAAAAAACTGTACAACAAAAGGTGAAAGTAAATCGTTTTCGTTAGTTTCAATGGCAGAACATAAAAATCAAAACCCATCGACATGGTACATAGACAGTGGAGAAACGAGTCATATGTGTTCTTACCGGTAATTTTTCACCACATTTGAATAAAGTAATAAAATTATTATGTTGGCAGACAAGAAGTCGATATTTGTTGTTACAGCAATAAAATAAAAATTAATGGCTATAATATTATACTTCCATGTAAATCTGAATATTACATGGAAATTTTATGTCAGTAAAATTGTGCAATATGGTAGAACAATAACATTTAATCATAATGGTGCTTTTTAACTGGTTAAACAGAAAATTTTCTTTTTCAACCTAGAAGAGAAAACAGTTTGTTTGTATTTGAAGCCGAAAAATCAGGAGAACAATTAAATGCTTTTACAACCAGCATTCACACTAGGCATAGAAGATTGGGCCTCCTTAATTGTCAAAGCCCGAAAGAATTGTGTACTAAGGAAATGGTGGATGTTTTAAATTTAAAAAAGGAAACGCCAGGTTAGAATAAAATATGCATGATTGAAAAAATTCACAAGCTAAGAGAAAATCTGATAAGTTCCTTGAATTAATTCATTCGGATTTATGTGGACCAATGAATGTAGATTCCTTAGGTGGCTCTAGGTACTTTTGGTCATTTATAGATGATAAGTCCAGAAAAATTTGGATATCTTTCTTAAACGAAAAAGTGAAGTTTTTGAGAAATTTTAAGTATTTACAAATATGGTAGAACGTCAGAGTGGTCGCAAAATAAAGGCACTACGAAGTGACAATGGTGAAAAATATATCTGCAGCGATTTTAATAGATATTTAGAAGAATGTAGTATTCAAATGCAACTTACAATTCCATATACACCTCAACAGAACGGAGTCGCGAAAGATGTAACGGAACATTGGTAAAATTGTCCCGTAGTTTATTAACAGATTCCGGTCTTAATGACAAATTATGTGCAGAAGCCATATCAACAGCTGTTTATTTAAGAAATATATGTCTCTGAATAAGTTTAGACAACAAAACTCCACATGAAGTCTGAACAGGTCGAAAACCTATTGTAAAACACTTAAAAGTATTTGGTTCAACCGCAGTAGCATTAAACAAAAAACGAAAAGACAAGTTTAGTGAAAAGGGTGTAGTGTTATTAATGGACAATCACGCTTATTTCCTAAAGCGTCGTCGTCATCGTCATCAATTTAATATCAATATCAAATTTTATCGACATCGTCATCAATTCAATAATAAACTGTTATTTCATAACAGCAATGTGACGATGTCGTTAATTTATCGTTTTAAAAGCACATCTCTAATAATTTGACAGATAATTTGTTTTGTGTTCAGAGTTTATTAAAAAATTTAAACAATCAAAATGTTTTTTGTTTCTGATTGTAATTCTGAATCGAATGGTGAGGAAAGTAAAAATAAATTGGTGTTGAAAAGAAGATTAATTAGACAAAAATCAAACATATTTGAATTACCTGATAAAAAGTAAGTAATAAATTGAGTGTTCTTTCTATTCTCCAGGAGTTAATTTGTTATTTCTTTGAAGGTTCGAAAGTTTTTTTCGTTTAAACAAAGATGCTTTTAAGTATGTGCTGGAGACTATAACACCACATTTAAAAGTGGGAGTTAGGTCAACACATATTTCACACACAATTAGATTGGCTGCAACGTTAAGGTTTTTAGCGCAAGGGTCCTACCAGCTAAGTGTTGCTAATGATTTTAATTTAGGATTATCCCAACCAGTAGTGTCCAAGATAATTTCTGAGATTGTGGATGTCTTGGAAAGGAAAATTTGTCCACATTGGATAACATTTACTATGACAGACGAAGAAAAGGCTGAAGCAAAACTTCATTTCTTTCAGAAATCAGATTTTCCCGGTGTCATTGGTTGTGTGGATGGCACCCACATAAAAATATTGGCTCCAAATAGAGAAAACCAGCATCTTTACTTTAATCGGAAGGGGTATTTCAGCTTAAACGCAATGATTGTAATTATACACATACATACATATTTATATATTTTTATATTTATTATTAGATTTGTGATCACAAAATGCGAATACGGTTTTTAGATGCTCGGTATGCTGGTTCTTCTCATGACTCTTTAATATGGAATGTCAGTCATGCCAAACGTATTTTAAAAGAAAAATACAATGCTGGTGATCGTAATTCGTGGCTATTAGGTTAGAATTCAACTTCAATATAAAATAATTATCAATTATTCAATTTTGCTTCTTAGGTGATGCAGGCTACCCCCTTGAACCCTTTTTAATGACTCCATATAGGTCCACAGCTGCAGGAAGTGCGGAAGCCACCTATAATATGAAGCATGCGAAAGCACGAAATATAGTGGAAAGAACAATTGGAGTTCTTAAAAACCGTTTTCGATGTCTTCTTGGCGCTCGTCAGTTGCACTATACGCCGACAAAAGCATACAAAATTGTTATTGTTTGCGCTGCACTTAAAAATATATGTATTCATTTTGGTTTACATATTCCAGATGAAGCAGTAGATAGTGTGCAAAATTATACTGAATTGTATAATGAGAATGAAATTGAACAAGGGTCTGAGGCAGTTCGTATAAGAGATGAAATAAAACGAAGCTTTCTTCAATTTTAATTCAGTCTTTTAATTCATTTTCTTTAAAGTTAAATTATATATATTTTAAAAAACAAAACAAAGGCACATTTATTTAGGTATATAAATTGAAATTTTCTAACTTTTGTTTAACAATTGCAGCTCTTTTTCCTTAATTAAAAATTTTATTCTTTTAATTTTCATTTCGGCATCATGCTGCTCGTTTTTTCTTTCATTTTCTTCTAATTCGATTTTAAATCTCTTCTTTTGTATTTCTATCATATCTTTTTGGTACCTACTTATATCTTTTAGGCTTCGTTTCAATGAAGATATAGAATTGTTAATCTCCTGTAATATCTGCGCCTGTTCATCACTGTGCTTTTGTAGCAATTCATAATGGTCGTTGCAAGGTCCCGGTTTGTTTGCCACAGATTTTTCCTTTCTTTTTGAAGGGGTGCATGTCTCGACGTTCTGATAAGAGGTTGAATGCGCCAACAGTTCAATCTCATTTGCTAGAAGCAAATCACTGCTTTCTGCAACATCTGTTGCTACATCTATTTGAGGCTCAACAGATTGCACTCCTTGAACAGCTCCTTCCGGGTTTAACTGTTTTTAAAACTGAAGCAGGTTTGCCACGGCTTCTTCCAGGGGACTGAGCACTGTTTGTTTGTAAATTCCGCCTCCAGTAGACATGCACTCTGCCTTGTTTGTGACTAATTTTTTTTTCACCTTAAATTTTAAATCCCGCCAAACCTTTAAGAAAAATTTAGTTATGAAACATACCACTAAGCACTATTTATCTTACCTTTTGCCAACCGTCACCTTCTCTTCTCGGTGGACCAAGAGCATTTAGCATATTGGAAATTTTTTCCCATTGTTCTTTAAAATCACAGGGCACACTGCCTTTTTGGAAACCTTTAGCAAGTGAAGGATTTCTTTCCATCTCTTCCACTAGCTTGTTAAACTGGTTGCAATTTGTAATTTTTTTTTATTTTTCCATATTTTTAACACAAAAATTATTAATACACAAAATTCAAAAGAAATATAACTGTTTCGACACTAATGAGCTTGACGATAAAATCAGAGTCGATTTGTATTGATGCCGTCGTTAACGTTTCTTACGACATACCAAAAATACATCGACGCTTATCGATAACAATTGATATTGATAAACGGCATACCGATTTGTAACAATCAACAGCAATCGACATCGTTTCATATTGATGACGCTAAACGGAATAAGGGTGAATACTTACCGAGAGAAGAAAATGTTATTTCCAGAAAAGATTTTTTTTCTTTCAATGACATAATATCTGCAAATGAAGCGCTTGATAAAGGGAATGAAGATGGAGAATTACCGAAAGAGGTTGATGAAGAAGAAACATATTCTGAGAACTATTATATACCAGATTTATACGGTTTTACATCTGATGAGGAGGACGTAAATACTGTAAATCCAAAGTATGGTTCTGGTAGACCAAAAATAATTCGAAACGGCAAATCTGTGCTTCCAATAAAAATCCTTGCAAGAAATAGGTACATGGTTGTTAACTGAACTTCTAAAAGGACATTGGCGAATTAAATGTAAGTGGTGAGATGCGTAAAAAAGCGCGGCTTATCGCAAAAGGCTGTAGTCAAAGGTATGGCATAAATTACTAGCATTAGGTTTAGAATAATAAATGCATTTACATAAATTAGATGTAGTAGCAGCTTATTTGAATGGCGAGCTACATGATGAAGTATATTTGGAACACCTGAGGGCTTTATAGACGAAAAACACCTGAACAAAGTTTTAAGACTTCACAAATCGCGAGAGAATGGAATACAAAATTAAATAATACACTTTCTAAAATCGGTTTTGAAAGATGGAAATATTACAAGAGGAAATATTACAAGAGTACAAAATGAAAAAGTGTAAGAGACAAAACCGCATTTCAATCACTGGTGGGAGCTCTTTTATATTAGCTTTAACAACGAGACCAGATATTCACTCTTTCAAAATTGGCACACCTAAACTCAGATCCACATATAGAGCATTGAGTTGCTGCTAAAAACGTTCTTCGCTACTTAAAAGGTACGCAAGATGCCTGCAGATGCTGATTGTGGAAGATGTGCGTTAGATAGAAAATCGTACTATGGCTATGTATTTTATCTAGGTAAGAGCGTGATTTCATGGGAATCAAGAAAACGGTCAACAACAGCACTTAGTAGTACAGAAGCTGAATATATGTCGATATCTAATGCATCAAAAGAAGCAGTATATTTAAGATTATTACAAGAGCTTGGTTTTTGGAAAAAAGAAGGTGTCATCTTAAATGTTGACACAAATTGCTTTAAAATTAGCAGAAAGTCCAGTCTATGACAAAAGAAGCAAGCTTATGTTGTTCAATCCAAAGAAGTGGAACTAAACTATTGCCCAAAAGAAAACATAATAGCTGAAATTTTTACAAAGAATTTTCCAAAACCGAAGCACTTCGTAAAATTTAAAATGATTTAAATTGTAAAGAATATTGTTATTGTCCTCCAATTATTATTAAACATTTGAACGTGAAAAGGCTGGTAGATCAGCTGAAATCAAAAAATCTTGATTTCAAAATTAAAAATATTTCGAGAAATAAGTGTAAATTGCATTTGCGTGATGTGTGTGTTCATCAAGAAATGATGGCTTTGCTCGAAAAGAAAGAAATTGATTTTTATACATTTCTCCAAAGGCATTGAAGAAAATTAGGATTGTATTGCGTGGTCTTTACTACGAGACGGATATTGATGACATCAAAACGGATTGGACTTTATTTTACCTGATACAATAGAAAAAAATTTAAAATTTGAAACTAAATTTTTAAAACAAAATGGAATTGATACGGGACTATTTTTAACTACACTCCTTTCCGGCAAAAGTGCAAATGATTTTACACACATAAGGTATTTACTACATCAGTCTGTTTCTTAGGAAGCTCCTAAGGCAAACTTTAAAGAGATTTAATGTTGGCGCTGCCAACAATTGGGTCATTTTTCAAGCAATTGTAATAGCCCTCGAGCATGTTTTAATTGTTGTGAAAAACATGGTCCAGGGGAGTGTAAATTAGTGGTTGATGAAATTTCCTTGCATTAATTGTAAAAGTTTGGGTCATCCAGCGAGTTGGCGGGGTTGTTCCTTTTTTTTAACTACTGTGAACAGAAAAATAATTTGTCAGTTAAAAAAAAAAAAGAAATTAGCCACACAAAATGTTAAAAATAGTATCGAATCTAATTTCGTTGTTAATAATAAAACGTTCGCTAAAAAGCCGTCATTAATTGAAGAATTTTTGAACATTACTAGAGAATTTGTAAGGAGGAAACGTCATTGGAAGATAAAATAAAAAATTTTATGGCAAATTATAAAAACTCTTCCAAAGCACAAGCAAAAAGTGATTGCTTAAAACTTAAAGAAATTAAATCGATCTATGGTAAATAGAACAATGGATATTCTTACTTTTAACGTTCGTTCTTCTGTTAGTTCTAGCAGGAAAATGGATTTAGTCAATACATTGAAATGTAATAAGATTGATGTCGCTTTTATACAAGAAACGCATCTAAGTTTAAATCATAAAATTGTTCTTGAAAATTATTCGTTTTTAGGGGATGAAAGCTCTGTTGGAGTCGCTATTGCTTTAAAGGAAAGTTATAATGTAAAATATTTAGGAGTAAATTTTAACAAATTGTTTAAATTTAATCATCATGCTAGATCAGTCTTTATTAAAGCCCGGGGAGTTAAAATGTTATTTGGAAGAATGTTTGATAGCAGTTATCTGCCGGAAAAAACAAAATTGTTATTATATAAATTAGGTATAAGACCGTTATTTTTAAATGCATTTTCAACTTGGTTTCCTATATCTCCAACGGTATTTCGTTTGTTTTTTTGTAAATTTATTGGGTAAAAATGTTTTAAATGTTATCAGCAAAAATGTATAAAAAAATTAATCACCAGGTACGGGAAAAGGTCCAAATTGTTCCGAAGAAGAAAGGAAGGTAATACTTACTCTCAGAGGCTCCGGTAAGACAGTTAGGGGCATTTCCCAGTTACAGAGAAGATGCAGAAATCGTAAGAGCCTCTAAAGCTGACCCAATTAAAAGTTCTAAAAATTTAAAAGTTGAATTCATCATCTAGAACTATTAGACTGCGGCTAAATGAAGCGTCCTTACGTGGATGCATCGCACAACGAAAACCTTTCGTCTCCAAAAAAAATCTTAAGTCTAGATTGGTTTTTGCACAAGAAAATATTAAAAAGCCGATAAGTTTTTGGAAAAATAATTTGTGGATCGACGAATCTAAATTTTTCCGATGGGGGGATCAGATGGAAAACGCTATGTATGGCGTCCAGTTAACCAACAACACAATCCTAGATATACTATGAAACAATTAAGCAGAGTGGCGGCAACATTATGGTGTAGGGCGTATTTATTGGCATGGTACTGGACCAATTTTGAGAATCAGTTCAAGAATGGACCAACATGTTAACATTTTAGAAACTACAATGATGCCATGTGCAGATGATAGTTTACCGTTAATGTGGCACTTCATGCACGACAATGACCTAAGCCCACTTTACGGCTTGTGAAGAGCTGTTTAGAGCAACAAAACATAAATGTTTTAAAATGGTCAGCTCAATCCCCCGATCTCAATCCAATTAAGAACTTGTTGAGTGAAGTTGAGAAAAGGATGGAAGGCAAAAATCCTAAGAATGCTGATGATTTGTGGCAAAACATCGAAATGTGTTGGAAATCTATTTCTCAATCACTCTGCAAGCACTTAGTTGAAAGCTTGCCAAACAGATGTGAAAATGTTATTAAAAACAAAGGTTACCCCACGAAATATTGTTGGTAAGGACAAAAATATAAAAAATAATGCAGTTAAAATAAGATATTAAATGTTGTAATTATATGGCCAACCTAATAAAATATTTTTATATTTTTTCTTTACAGAATGGAAAATTATTAATTTAACATGTGTACTGGAAACTTCTTAAGTATTATATTTAAGAACTAAAAAATAGATATTATCTTTTTTGACTTTGAAAATAAAACGAATAATTTACTGTCATTACGAATGTTTTAATTATATGGCCACCACTGTATATATGATTTAGCTCAGGTAAAACCATTGACGTCTTATGCATTTGATTCAATGAAACGTTTCATTATTTCTTTGCACGGTCTATACAATGCTTTAATTCAAAATACATTACACATTCAAGTTGGTTTTAATTGGCTGAACACTATTTACCACTCTCCCTTGGGCTATGTTGAACAAGAAATTGCTTGTGTTTACAGTTTACTGCCAAAATTTTATGTCTCGAAAATTCAAGGTGCCCATAGGGGCTAATATTTTTTTTCTTTTGTTTTAGTTCTTTAGTTTTAAGTTTAGTTTATAAGTCCATTATTTTTTATTAAAACTCTTCTGTATTGTGCCGGAAGCAAGCACTTAATTTACAAAAACTGTTACTGTACATCTACACAAATTGATAAGCTATGTGACTTTAAAACTATTATTTCAAAACATTATAGATTTAAGTTTTCTTTGTAATCTTTTTTTAACTATATACATTGTAATGTTTTTTTGAAGTCTCAAATAAACTTAACTTTTCAAATATTCATTCGTTTTTCTTATTTCTTAATTGCTAAATAAAAGTTTTCATATTTAAACTGTATTGAATTAAATTCTTATTGAATCCTTCCGTGGATATCAAGAGAATTCGAACATCTGCTTCCTTACTTTTAATATTTTTTATTCCGCGTGCAGCGCTTATTTTAATAGAAATGTTTCGGAACTCACATTTCATGTGAACGGAATGTAAAGTAGGATTTCCATACATTAACTAGTACAATGAGAAATATAGGATTTTTGTACTGTAATGTTTTTGAAAATGATAAGAAAAAGTTGGGAAAATTTTACTTTTAAAATTTTGAAATAAAAAACAGTGTACACATTTAATGTTCACTGTACTGTCAGCGTCAAAAAAAAGTAAACAGTTGGTTTATCTGCATTAAAGCTTTTATTACAGGAAAGATTTAAGTAGAAATTAAAATGTTTAATAACAGTTTAAGAGGCTTATAAAATAAGAGTTTAATTCAGTATTAGCGAAAATTAAAAACAAAACAAAAATAATTCACTTCATCTTAAAATACTGCTATTTTTATGCGTCAAAAAAAGTAAACAGTGGCGATACTGTTTGATTCTTTTTTTAATATTTCGGGGAAAAACCGTCAATTCTTTGAAAAGCAGTTATTAATCTAGTAAGCCGATATAGTAAATATATTTTTGAAGTTTTCTATTAATTTTGTCAAAAAATATAGCAAACATTACAAGTTTTGAAAAACGACTAAGCAAACGACCAATGAAACGAGAAAAATCATATGTATGCATAAAAAAAAATCCTTGCATGAAATTGAAGAAATTGTCAGAAGAAACCATTGCACTATAAAAAAATTATAGATAAATACCTATGTTAAGAATAACACAGTAGAAGATTTACCCCGGCCAGGAAAACCAAAAAGACTTACTGGCACAAAAGTACGAGCAGTAGTTCGAGAAGTTAAGACAAATCCTGTGTCAAGTGCTGTTCAAATAGCAAAAAATATAACAGAGACATCTGGAAAATCAGTCAGTGCCAATACAGTTAGAAGGGAACTCCACAAAAGTGGACTACACGGCAGAGTTCCTCAAAAAAAGCCATACATTTCTAAAGTAAATCAACAGAAGATCGTAGAATTCACAAAAAAGTACAAAAACAAGGGTTTTGAGATCTGAAAAAACATATTATATACCGATGAGAGCAAATTCGAAATATTTGGAATGAAGAAGCCTCCAAATATCTGGCGTTCGAAGAATGAAGCTTTTCATAAAAAGTGCATTACAACTACAGTCAAACATGGTGGAGGTTCTGTTATGGTCTGGGGCTGTATGGCGGCATCTGGTGTCAGCAATCTAGTGTTTATTGAGTCTACAATGAATAAAATGGATTACTTAAACATTTTGAAAGAAAACGTTGCCCCCAGCGTTGAAAAATTAGAACTTCCTAACAACTGGGTCTTTCAACAAGACAACGACCCAAAACATACATCGATGATTGTTAAGGAATAGTTTTTATACCGAACGCCTAAGACCTTAGATCACCCACCTCAGTCTCCAGACATTAACCCTATCGAACAATTATGGGAGCACCTTGATAGAAAAATCAGACAAAGATCCATTTCCAACAAGGACGATTTGAAAAAGGCTTTAACAGAAAAATGGAACAAAATATATCCAGACATTACGAGAAACCATGTGGAATCAATGCCAAGAAGATTAAAAGCGGTACTAGATACAAATGAAAAACAAACCAAATACTAAAAGTTAAGCTATTTTTAGTTTCTGTTCCTAACTTGCCTATTTAATAGATTCTGTTTACTTTTTTTTACGCATAAAAATAGCAGTATTTTAAGATGAAGTGAATTATTTTTGGTTTTGTTTAGTTTTTAATTTAGGTTAATACTGAATTAAACTCTTATTTTATAAGCCTCTTAAACTATTATTAAACATTTTAGTTTCTACTTAAATATTTCCTGTAATAAAAGCTTTAATGCAGATAAACCAACTGTTTACTTTTTTTTGACGCTCACAGTATATCGCTATGACAAATACATTTTTAAATGGTTATTGAAATAAACGTAAATATGTCAACATTAATAATCAATATATATTATTGCTACTCTTTCAGACTTTTTCGCGACAAAATCTTGGAACAAAAGTATTCAAAAGCCTATACACTTTCTGATGAGTACGCTGACCACATTAAGAAGCTAACACTCCAAAAGTTTTTGTTTTTATTATTGTTTTTGGATAAAGCTAAAGAAAAACGCATTATTGCCCACAACCCATGTCTGTTTGTTAAAAAATCTCCACATAAAGAAACACGTGCAATTCTATTGCGTTTCTCCTCCGAATTATTAGCAAATATTGGTGACATTACCAGGGAACTAAAACGCTTGGGTTACGTATTAACACATAAGCAATCATATATGGATGAATTCGATTATGCCTTTCACAATTTAGCTATTGATCTTAGAAATGGTATACGTTTGACCAGAGTTATGGAAATTATTTTATTGCGAGATGATTTAACTAAGCAATTGAGAGTACCAGCCATTTCTCGCCTACAAAAAGTTTTTAATGTTAATTTAGCTTTAAAGGCACTGAAAGAGGCTAATTTCCAACTAACAGGAGATATATTGGCCAATGATATAGTTGATGGTCACAGAGAGAAAACGTTGTCGTTGCTGTGGCAAATCATCTATAAATTTAGGTCACCTAAATTCCATGCGGCCGCTAGAGTTATACAAAAATGGTGGAGACACTCGTGGCTAAAAGTTGCACTTAAAAGGAAAATTCGCTATAAAGAGGAGCAGAAGCATGAATCAGCCGCTATTAAAATACAAGCTTTGTATCGAAGTTTTGCTGCCAGGCAATATGTAAACATTTTCAAAAAACAACGTACACGAGCTGCTATAGTGTTTCAAAAATATATTCGACGTTTTTTAATACGTAAAAGATTTCTTAAAACCGTTCAAAGTATTTCTTTAATACAAAAGTGGTGGAGATCTCTCCTTACAGGAAGGCAATGTCGTAAAAACTTTTTACAGTGGCGTAAAAGTGCAATATGTCTCCAACAACATTGGAGGAATAGAAAACAAGCTATTTTTTTACGAAAGCAAGGTGCTCTAGAAAAATGTGAATATATACAACAGCGAAACGGTGCTGCCTCTTTAATTCAGGCCGTTTGGCGAGGTTACAAAGTAAGAAAAGAATTGTCAAAAACAATTTCTGCAGTTTTGGTATGCCAGAGATTTTTTAGAGGCCGCCAACTAATGAAAGCTCAAAGTGAAAAGTATTTTCAACTAAGGAATACCACAGTTTTTCTTCAGACAAAATTTAGAGCAAAACTTGCAATGAAAAAACAAAAGAAAATGTATCAATTAATACGTTCTCATATTATTTATATACAACATCTTTATCGGGCCACTATTTTAATGCGTAAACAACGTAAGGATTATTTAAATATTATAAGAAAAGTAGTGTGGATACAACAGAAATGGCGGGCTACTTTACTGGCTCGCAGGCTAAGAAAAAACTATTTAGCAATACAACATTACACTTGGGTTGTTCAACAAAAATTTAGAGCCAAAAAACAAATGGAAATAGAACGTAAAAAATACTTATATCTTAAAACTTGTGTAAACAGCATACAACAGCGTTTTAGAAACAAATTGGAAATGCGTTCGATACATTGTAAATTTAAGAAAAAACTACAAGCCATTAAAACCATACAAATTTACTTTAGAGCCTACAAAGCAATGAGTTATGAAAGGGCCAAATATCAGCGGACTAGAAAAGCTGTTTTGTGCCTCCAAAAACATTTTAGAGATTTTATGAAAATGAAAAAAGAACGAAACAAGTTCCTGCAACTAAAACAAGCTGCAGAGGTCATACAGACAGCATATAGAACATATTGTCTCATGAAGATGCAAAAAAATAAATTTCTGAGAATAAAACAAGCTGTTGTTTGTATACAAACTTACCTCCGTTGTATTTTGGCGATGAAAGCCCAAAGAAAAGACTATATTAGAATACGGAGTTTAGTGATTTTTATACAAACACGTTACAAAGCTATCCTTTTGGCCAGAAAAACGCGGATGCAATATCTATATCAACGTACCATAATAATTAATCTTCAAAGAAGATTTCGAGCGAACAAATTAATGTTAAAAGAAAAGATTCATTTTCAATTAATTAAAAATATCGTTAAGTTTCAAGCTCATGCACGTGGCCTGTTAGCGCGCCGTCGTTTTCAGGCTCTTCTGACACCAGAAATGTTTGAACACTTAAGACAGAAAAAGGCAGTTAGTACTATACAACGTTTTTGGCGTGGCTATCGTATACGCAAAAGTTTAAATAATGTACGTATTAAGGCCATACGTAACAACATTGCCCTGCTTAAGGTGACTTCAAACACAGTGAATTCCATTAAGTTTAAAGTACATGATTCGGTACGTTTATTGCAAGGAAAATTTAGTGCGTCAGAGGCTTTAAATGTCTTAACGAGATTGGGTGAGTACAATTTGTAACTGCCATTTCTATAAATTTGTATTATTTAAAACAGAACTGTTTTCTGAAAAAAATCATTTAAAAAATTCCTTATCTATTTATTTTAAGCTTAAATTTTTTTTACTATACCATTGTCATCATCAGCAAACATAAAACCAACTAGATATGTATATCCCATATTTTAAAAATTAAACTATGAAAAAATACTGGTGCGGTAGCGTATAAAAAAATCATACTCATTAAATAAATATTCAAAAAACCAAGACACTCGTTCAAATATGTCTTTGTACTATTTATATACATTTGTATATAGACACAGCTTAAAGAAACATACACATATTTTTTTACATACCAGCAAAAAAATAACATGTGTCAAATACAGGAAAAACAAAAAATGGTACATGTACCATACATTTGAAGCTTGTGATGACGATTGATATTCGGCTATGCTGAATCTTATATACCTTTCTCTTCATCTATGTAAATCTAGTTTAATGAAGTAGCCCCTATTAAAGGTGACAGAGAATTAAAAAAATAAGAAAACAAATTTTTAATTTTTAGTATTTCCTTAAAGATCTCTCAAAAACTTTAAAATGATATCTATATTGATATTTTTAAAAATTTCTGAGTCCCGTAAATCGGAAAATATGGGCGAGCGCCAATTTTTCACTTGATGTTTTTTTATTTTTTAATTGCCTATCGCCCTATTTATGTGTTTTTTTTTGAGTTAATTCATTGTTCCAAATAATGTGAAAAAATTAGAGCTAGGCGTGGCTTTTTGCCCGATGCCTCAAAGGACACGGACCGATCATGCAGATTTCCAATAACACCTATTTCGGCACTATGTCTGATCCATAAACGTATTAAATTTTTTCTAGTTGATCTAGTACCTCAGCAAACTAGATTTCGACACTAACACGAACGGTGAGACGAACATCGCTCAATCGACTTCGCTATGCGTAAGAAACCAGAATATATATATATATGTACTTTATGGGGTCGGAAATTAATATTGTAGAAACTACAAATTGAGTGACAAACTAAGTTGTACCCTTTTTTCACTTTATGTGGTGAAGAGTATAATTAACACTTGTCGCTACAACAACAAATACATGACAGTATTATTACACATATTACACCAAATAACAATGTTGTTTAACATAATATAAATTGAAGATTATAGAATTGAAGATAGTGAAAATGAAGTAATATACAAAGTGTATAAAAAGTGCAAATAAATAACTTAAGTACTAGATCACTATAAAATATTCTGCATCTTAAAGAAAATATTTAAATTTTTGTTTAAAAACTCTGAAATTAATATACCTGTATGTACATAAATATTAGCACTACCCACCACTTCGTCCGCGTGTCATTAATAATATTCTAAAAATTAAAATTTAGAAAAATGTTTTTAATCACCCTTATTCTAGTTATCAGCGTCATCATCGTCGTCGTTTTAGCATCATATCACTTCGTATCAATGTCGGCGTCAATTTAATAAACTTTTTTATTCTATAACACTGTGACGACGTCGACAGTTTATCGATTTTTATGGAATGAAAATGCACTTCCCTAAGCTTTTTGTTAAATTTTATTTGTGTTTGATACTTTTTTATTTATTATTTTTGACTTGCTTTCTTGTTTCTCTTCCTCTCTTTTGTTTCGAGCTCTATCTGTCTTTGCTTTCTCAATCAATAATCTCAGCTTCTTTTCCTTAACCCCTAATTATTGTTTTTGCCGCTTATCAACTTCTCTAAGAGTGCGTTTTATTGAGGACATTGAACTTGAAATGTCGGAAAGTAGTTTTGCCTGTTCCTGACTGTGCTTCTGCAGTAAATCAGTTTGATTATTACATGGTTTGTTTGCTTTCTTTCCAACTACTTTCGACGGAACAGGCTGAGCAGAACTGGCATCATTGGTAGCAGCAGTATTAAACCCTTGCTCGTTTCTCTTAATTGGTGGTTAACTTCCACTGGCTCTTTAACGGTAAATTCAATTTCAGCAATTTCGATGTCATTAGAATCGTTTCCCATGTCAACCATTGAAACTCCTTGAACTGCTCCTTCAGGATTCTAAGGTTTATGACAGGTTCTTCCAGCGGACTGAGTGAAAATTGTTTAAACATTCTGCCGCCAGCGGCTTTACACTCCGCTGTATTAGCAACCATCTTTTTTTCAATTTGAATTTTAAATCTCGCCATTCCATAAAAGTAATTTTTACAAACCTTTTCCATCCATCTGCTAATCTTCTAGGCGGAACAAGAGAATTGAGGAATTTTTCCAATTTCTTCCAATTTTTCTTTAAAATTGCATGAAGCAGTGCCTCTGCGAAAACCCAGTGCAGTAATCGATATGTGTCAATAACGACAAATAGAATAACAAATCGAATGCGTCGACACATATTAACATTAATATGTGACGACGCCGACAACTAGAATAAGTGTAAATATTTATTGTAGAGATCTGTAAACAGTGTTAAGATTTTCAGTCTATAAAAATAAAATGTGCTGATAACTGTTTTAGTACCGTTTTACCGATAAAATTGGGTGTTTTCACATCTGTATCTATACTTTCTCTGCGAAATAACTTATTTTTACGAAACAAAAAGTATCCTATATTTGAACCAGTATTTACACAGAACGCAGACAGACAGACAAAAAAAGATGTTTAATATTCTATTTTAAATATTATCTACATTAACACAAAAATGTTCAAAAAATATTTTATATACAGAAATTACTGTTTTATTATATGAAAATTGCGCGCATTTACATTTCTCTATTTTCTCAAGGAAATTACATGTTTTCAAAGAATTTTATTCAAATCCATCCAGTAGTATTTACGTAATGCAAACACAGACTGAAATTACAAAAATTGACAACCTTGTGCTAATTCGATTATCACTACATCTAATTACTATCTCACCATCATTTATTAAATCTGTGGTGTTTTTGTATCAACAAGACTTTTTGTTGTTTTAAGAACAGAGCTTGTGCTCTGTTCTATGGTACTTTATTTATTAAATTTATATAATGAAAATCTTATGCACGTAACCTAAAATTATTCCTACAATACAATACAATCACACTCACACTGTGGGAATATGCTGAGAAGGCAGAACACACAGTGTGAGTTGTGTTTGTTAAACCTGTATGGCTGGGAGTTCGCTGATACAGCTAGAATACAATGTTGTGCAGTGCGTCTTATTTACACATTCCAGACAGAGGTTTCGGTTTACAAATATTTTATAAGTAAATATTATAAACCTCTGCTGGTGCGGCATTGCCGATTAATAAGACACATCACACCTCCCTCTTATGGAAAGAATGATCAATACTTGGTTGATCATTCTTAATTGTTAAAAAATTTAACTTAATTATAATGGGTGTTAGAACATGCCTTCCTTCCCCTTTTAAATAATTACAAGAATACACAAATACAATACATTTGTCTTAATAATAATAATAATGATATTAATAAAAAAAAAATGTATTTAAACATTGTTTTTTTTTCTATTTTATAAAATTATTATTAATTTGTTTATAAATTAAATAGTAGTTTTAGCATAACATTAAATAATATTTTCAGTTAAAGTTCATACATACACTTTTATTGCGTCAATATTCTGTATATTGACAAAATTAGTTTGGCTTAGACGCAATTGGTTTATGTCTGACAATTAATTTCAAAATTTATCTTAGCTTAGACGGAATTGGTTTTTGTCTGATGTTTAAATTTCAAAACTTTACTTAGTTTAGACGCAATTGGTTTGTGTCAGGTTTCTGAGCGGTGTTGTATTTTAATTTCTACTCAATATTATAACAATTTCGAGCTTATTGCGCAATACATTATGAGTATGGAATTGAGCTCAATAATGGCTTTTATTAAAAAAACCTGAATATTGAGTAATGTGTGAACAGGCTTTTACCATTAAATTGGTTTCAGCTAAAATATAATGAAAATTTCCTTTTCGTTATTTACAGTATTTAGAAAAATAATAATATTGAGAAAAAAAATAATAATTTTGAAAAAATTCATAATTCTACCGTCAGGTTGTCAAAATATCGCATTGTTCTCTTTTTTTACTTATTAAGGATAAAACTTTAGTTTTACCAAAGATTTATGAGAATTTGTTAGTGTAAGATAAGTTTGTATGACAGGACGAGGTCTTGGTGAGGAAGCACACTGATATTGTGTTTACTGAATAAAGACAGTGTATATGAGGGCTAGTTTTTCGAATATTTGTATTTTAGCGATTAGCTGATGTTGTTTTGCTTAAGACAATGTCGTAAAACAAGGACAATTGAGGGCGAAAAAGCCAAAAACACCAATGAAAGGTGTTGTCAGTGAGAAAAAGAATCCAACGATTGTTTATGTGGAAGTTTAGCGAAAAACTTTAAGTTAAGCAGTTAACATCGTGACGACGATTTTCAACAAGCTGAGTAGTCACTAGGGAAATCAACAGCTCTAGGTAGATCGTATGCCAGAAACACCAATAAAGGATGTGAATTGGATGGATTTAAAATCTGAATATTACTAGTTATCACAACCATTTCTGCTTAAAAATTTCATAGGAATATTGTGTAAAATCGATGGATGTTAGAGTTAGAAATTCGGGGAAATTGCAGATACTGGCGAAACAAAATTTTATGTAGGATTGCTTGCGCCTTGAGGATTTATTTAAAAAAATTTTATCCGTTACCAGGTATTCTTGTTGAAATGGGTTGGTAATTTCTAGGAGTTTAACCAACCTTTTTTAAATTAGTTGGTGAGGAAAAACTATGACCTTCATGAGTTAAATTTCCTAATTCTGTTTTAATGGACGGTTATCTTTTTTCCATTTTCATCAATTAATTCAACATTGTGTTTTTCGTCAATTGAGACGACGGTATATGGTCCCTAATAGGCCTTATCTAGTTTATGTCCAGCTTCATTGCGAACGACAACCAATTCATTGGTGGTTATGTTGGCAGGATTTGCCTTTTCCCTTGAGTATTGTTTTCGTGCCAATTTTGCTGTTTCTAAAGGCTGGCGGCCCTCCGCCAAGCTACTTGAAGTCCGAACTTGATTTCTTTTTCATATGAATCGACATTGTACAGTGGAGCTATATCTGTGTCCTTTGTGAACTCTAGGGATGGAGGTATTTTGCCAAAAATTAATTCGAATGGGCAATAATCATGGGCTGTTGAAGGAGTTGTATTGTAACAATACATAAAAAATTTTAGCCATGTATCCCAGTCTGATTTGTCAATTGACACATATGATCGCAAATATTCATTGAAAGTTCTATGAGATCTACCCACTGTACCAAGCGTTTCACGGTGATAAGGGGTTGAATTAATTTTTTCTACTTTTAAAAGAATGCATAACTCACGAAGGACTTGATTCATTTACTCAGTATCCATATCTGTAATCAATTGTTTCATTGTTCCGTTTATCAATATGAAACCTTCCATAATTGCCTTAGCAACATTTCGGGCTGATTTATCCGGGGTTAGTATGGCAACAAGATATTTAGTTAAGTTAACTACGTACTCATTATCGGATTCCGACCTCGGTAAGGGGTTGGTGTGACTACAAATTTTTCTTTAAATTTGATTGCGGGTTTATTCATTTGGCAAATTTGACACTGTTTGACATATTTTGCGATGTCTCTTGTCATGCCTTTCCAAAAATAGAGAAGTCATATTTTTTTCAACAGTAATTCCGATGTGACCTCCATTAATGGGGTCATCGTGATATTTCTGCAATATGTTTGTTCTTTCGGTTTTATTATTAATTTTCTTTTATTTAGGAATGATCACAATGGTTAATCTATCTAAGAGACCGTTACCTATATTTTTAAAGGTTTCTATACCGGTTTTATTAAAAAGACAATCACCTAGTGAAAGTCGTATGGTTGAGTAGCCTATTTTATCAGCTATTTTTTCAAGCTCCGGAAAGAGGTGACCCAAATCGACTTTTCCACTAATAAAAAGGTTCCGCAATTTAATCTCGAAAGCTTATTCTTTTCTTTGAGGATAATTAACTTATCCTTAGTAAAATGCAATTGTGGCATTTTACGGTGCTCTTGGGTATTTATCGCCTCATATACTTTAAAGTTAACCGATTCTTGGGATTGTGTTTTATTGTTTTCTTTACAATCCCTTTTTAGTTTAGCCTGAAGTCGCGTTGTTACCTTCAAAATATTGTTCACTTCTATATTTTGGATTTCCGCAAATTCTAATCAAGATAAAGCGTCGGCTACGTGGTTATCTGATCCCCTAAGGTACTCTACGATAAAATCGTATTCCTCTTAGTCTAACTTCATGCGGGTTAATTGTGATAAAGTGTTCTTTAATGAGAACAGGTATGTGAGTGGCCTGTGGTCGCTTCGAATCACAAACTTTTTACCATATATGTATGGTCTGAAATATTGGATCGCTTAATGAATAGCGGTAAGTTCCTGTTCTATGGTTGATTTATTACTCTCACCCTTCGTAAATGATTTGGATGCGTATGAAATTGGCAATTGGATCCCATGTTTTTCTTGACTTAAAACATTTTTTCGAAATCTGGGTATTGCAGAATTGTTCGACTTAGTAATTTACTTTTTAAGTAACTGAATGGGTTTTCACATTCTGGAGTTCATACAAAAGGTAAATTTTTTCTAGATAGTTTGGTAATGTGACGAGATGATTCAGCAAAATTTGGTATAAACCTCCTATAGTAGTTGCAAAATGCAACGAAGCGTTTTGCTTCATCACCGTTTTTAGGTGTTGGATAATTTTTAATTATAGAAAATTTGCTTTTATCTGGTAATAAACCTTTGTCAGTGCATTTGTGCCCTAAGAAGGTTACTCCTTGACAGAAAAATGAGCACTTATCGGGATGTAGTTTAAGATTATACTTTCTGCATAAATTAAAAACATCCTTTAGATTTTGCAACATGTGATTAGTAGAACATTCAATCAAAATTAAATCATCCATGTATACAAAAGCCAGTGCTGGAGACAATCCAGAAAAGGCTAATGACATCATTCTTTGGAATGAATTTGGAGCAATTTTTATACCATAAGGTAATCTTTTAAATTGGAAGGAACCTTTGTCCGTTGAAAGTGAGGTTATATCTCTCGAATTTTCTTGCAATTCGATTTGATGAAAACCCAATATTAGATCCAAGCAGCTTTTAATTTTTTGTTGATTCCTCTATAATCAACAACGAGTCTCCACCTTTTCTGGGTAGTTCCTGGTAAAGTTTTCTTGGGAACTAAAAGGATTAGACTATTGTAGTCTGAGACTGATGGCTCTATGATATCAACCTGTTTAATTTACTTTCTCTTTATGGGAGTGAGGTATCCTGTAATTTTGTATATACAGGTTGTTTGTCTTGGAGTCTTAATTTTTGCTTATAAAAATTATTAGCGGTTATTTTCTCAGATTCCAGTGAAAAGACATCGAGATATTCGGAACATAATTTTTCTAGTATTCATTTACGAATTCGGGGAAATTTTTCTTTAATTTCTGTAATTTCTCCTTATTATTCGAGTTACCTTTTGCTTGAACTATTTTATAGTCGCTGAGCTTTTCTGTAGTTAGTTGGACATTATTTATTATTAGGTCTTTGTCAATGGTATTGATAATTTTGACAAGTGTTTGGGATTTAGACGTTAAATTATTGGCTACATAAACGCCATGTTGAATAATCTTTTGGGGTACGAAGACGTCCTCTGTAATAGAATAAAAATTTATAGATCTTATTACCTCTGATCTGGCTGGCAGTGATATGGAATTTATGTTTGGAGAATTCATCAGCTTGAGGGCTACGTGGTAGTTTACACCATCGGTATTAGTTAGGATTATGTAATCCTGATTTCCTCGATAATTTAAAATTCTGATGAAATCCATAACAATTATGCCATCTACTTGTATTGCAAAGTCATTATTAACGACGTGAAATTCACTTGCTATAAGGATGTCTGCAACTTTAAGATCAGTTTTTACTTTTCCCAAACTATTGATTAGACCTTGTCCAATACCATTTATATTTATTCGATTTGTGCAATCAATGGGTTCGTTTAGAACTTGGTTGTGTTTAACAACAGAAATATCTGCACCTGTGTCCAAAAGGAAAATTGAGCTGACATCATTCATAGAGGTTTTTATATTTAAATAGCTTGACAAATTTAGATTGAGTGTATACGTTTTGTTATTTACTAGATGCTTAGGGAATCCATCGCGTTTCCCGAATCATAGGTGGTTGTACAGCGCACATTGTGGCTCTGTCTTTGTAAGTCCCTATTGTCGGATCTTCTATTGTATTGGTTTGAATTCCTGTTTACGGAACTCCTGTTATTATTGTTTCTAAAATTTCCCGTACTAAAATTTCGATTTGGTGGGATTGGATTTTGGTTATAGCCATTGTTGTTCCTGTAAGAACTACTATTATAAATGGTTCTGTTGCTATTGTTATTATTTCTGTTAGTGTTGTCTCGCGACCAGTTATTTCCGTAGGTTTGGCTACGGGGTCTATTTTGAGTGTTTACTCCGAATCTTCTATCGTTATATCCCAAGGTTAAAATTGTGTTTGGTTGTCCGTATGATTTGGTGCAACCACTTATAAATTTGGAAATCACTTCATTAAGGTTGTTAAAGTTTCCGGATTCCATTATTAATTTGACTCGCTCGTTGGAGGCATTTTTATTGATAGCCTTTGTTGCTAAACGAGTTGCAACATGGAGGCTGTCGTGTTTCAAGTTTCCTTGCCAGATCCTCAATTTCTTTAGCGTGCATATTTGCCATTTCACCCTGTTGACGTCCGTTCATTAGCTTGGCTGTGCCAACGTCAACGGATTCTCCTTTGATGGAGGATCTTAACTTAGTAACAATCTACTGTAATTAATACACTCTACCAATTGTAAATCAGTTCTTCATAGAACTTATATATTCATAGTTTTTTGTTTTAATAAATTTTGAATTTAATTCATTCGAATTGTAACTTTCATATCAAGAAGATATAAATAAATATATATAAATTACAAAAGGTTATGAGCGACCAACGCAAGGAAATTCCTCATGGAATAGTTCAGTTTAATGGAATGGGATATGAAAACTGGTCTTTTCGAGTTAAAATGTATTTGGATGCCATAGATGTATTAGAAGCAGTGGAATCAAATCAGCCAGAGGGTTCTGAAGAAAGAAGGAAATTTATTGAAAAGGATAAAAAGGCGAAATCAGTCCTGGTAAGCTGTATAGCCGATGACTACTTGGACTACGTTCGTGACAAATCCACATCGAAAACTATGTGGAATGCATTGAAGAATGTTTTTGCGGTAAAATCATCAACAAGTCAGACAATTATTCGAAAGCAATTGGCAAGATTAAAGTTATCGGATGGTACAACAATGAAAAATCATTTTATAGAATTTGATAGCCTTGTTCGGCAATTAAAGTCGGCTGGTGCAGAATTAGCCGAAACGGATTTAGTGTCACAACTTTTTGTAAGTCTTCCTGATAGCTACGATCCATTAGTGACTGCTTTAGAAAATATAAAGGAAGAGGAACTAACACTTGAACTGGTGAAACAGCGCTTACTTGCAGAAGAAAGAAAAAGGTCGGATCGAAATGACTCGAATGATGACTGCAAGGGAAGCTCTGTGTTTGTGGCGAAGAAAAATAAGTTTGTTAAATTTAATGGTAAATGTTATAACTGCGGTAAGGAAGGACATATGAAGATAAACTGTCGATTTAAAAGAGAGGCTAACTTAGTAAGTCATGCCAAAGGCAACAATCAAAACGGCCAGGTCTTTGATTTTGAAGAAGAACTAAATGGTCCTGTATGCTTTATGATTAAAAGAGAAAATGAAAACTATAAAATAAATTTTATTTTGGATTCGGGATCGAGTGATCATTTGGTAAATGATCGGAAATTCTTTAATAGTGTAAGGAGTTTAAAGAATCCAGTAAGAATAAATGTTGCAAAGGAAAATGAGGCAGTTATAGCTAATGAAGTGGGTGATATTATTGGATATACAAATTTTGGGAAGCAAGTGAATTTGAAGGATGTTTTGTACGTGCCAAATATCAGAGAGAACCTTTTATCAGTCAGAAGATTAGCTAAGCCTGGGTTTGAGGTTATTTTTAAAGAAGATAATGCAAAAATTTTGTATAGGGGTAGTGACTTAGCTTTAGCTGAATTAAAAGGTAACGTTTTTGAAATAACTTTGGAAAATTTTAAAAGTATAAATTTATGTGCTCGCGATGAGGGTAAACTATGGCATAGTAGATTAGGTCATATTAATCAGCAGAGTCTTGAATTAATGAGTCGTAATGGAATGGTGTTGGATATCGGTACTGTTAAGTCATTTGGTTTATGTGATATATGTATTAAAGGAAAACATAGTCGAGAACCATTTAACGGTATTTACAACAGTTCTTGTCGGGTTTTAGAAAGGATTCATAGTGATGTATGTGGTCCAATTTATCCTAAAACTTATGATGGATATCGTTATTTTGTATCCTTTATTGATGATTACACCCATTTTACAATGATTTATTTGCTAAGAAAGAAATCTGAAGTTTTTGAAAAATTTAAAGAGTACAACGCTCTCGTGACAGCGAAATTTGATAAACAGATATCTATTTTACGTTGTGATCAAGGAACTGAATATCATTCCAATGAACAAATGGAATACTATCGAAATAAAGGAATACAAATTGAAAATTCAATTGCATACTCTCCACAGAAAAATGGTATCTCAGAACGTTTTAATAGAACCGTTATTGAAAAAGTCAGAACTATGCTAATAGAATCAAATGCTCCTAAAGAATTGTGGGGAGAGGCTTCATTAATGGCTGTATACCTTATAAATAGATGTTCAACTAGGGCAATAAAGGAATTGAAAACCCCAGCTGAACTGTGGTATGGGTACAAACCTAGTATCAAAAAATTACGTATATTTGGTTGCAAAGTTTATGCTTGGATACCAGAACAAAAGAGAAGAAAGCTCGATGACAAAAGTCGAGAAGGAGTGATGATAGGTTATACTAATAATGGTTATAGAATATGGGATAACTCAACAAAAAAAACTTTAACTGCTCGTGATGTAAAATTTGACGAGTCAAACTTTCCATTTAGAATTATAAACTATGAGTTGGAGAGACCTCAAATAATTCCTATTTGCAGTATTGAGCAAAAGAGGGAAAATATGGATGATGTCATAACTTCAAATAAAATAGCCGAAACTTACACTGTTGGACATGAGTCAAATGATATTCAGTCTGAAGATTTATTGTTAAATGACAAAGAAAAAGCATCAGAGATTAATGATGCTAATGAAATATCAAGCGATGAGTTAAATAACACATTTCAAAATAATGAGAAAGAACCTCAGTGTCGACTAAATGATGAATCAATGTTAAGACGGAGTTCTCGAGGTCTGATTCCGAAAGTGTTTACAGATTATTTTACGAGTTATAGTGCTAAAATACATGAACAGTATGTGAACGAGGTTCCAAAAACCTTTGATGAAATTTTATTTCGTACAGATCGAAATAAATGGATGGAAGCTATAAATGAAGAACTTAAATCAATGAAAGATAATAATGTGTGGACCTTAGTTGAAAAGCTTAAAAATGTAAAGCCCTTAAAGTCAAAATGGGTGTTTCGGATTAAAAAAAATGAAAATGGTGTTCTGTCAAGGTATAAAGCAAGGTTAGTAGCGAAAGGTTTTTTGCAGAAATTTGGGATAGATTATGAAGAGACGTTTGCACCTGTTGCCAAATTAACAACTGTTCGAACCGTATTAGCAGTTGGAGTTCAAATGAAGTTTTATTTTCATCAAATGGATGTTAAAACGGCTTTTCTTTACGGTGACCTTAAAGAAAATATTTATATGCAAGCACCAAAGGGAGCAGAGGTAAAAGATGGTTACGTTTGTAAATTAAATAAATCGATTTATGGATTAAAACAAAGTCCAAGATGTTGGAATGAGAAAATAAATGATTATTTACTTAAAATTGGTTTCACAAGATCAAGTCACGATTACTGTTTATACATTCGAAATAAAAGTTTTGGTACAGTTTATTTATTACTTTATGTAGATGATCTACTTATTACAGGCCAAGATATGGAAGATATAAATACTTTAAAACTTGAATTAACTAAGAGGTTTGAAATGTCCGATTGTGGAGAGCTAAAATATTTTTTGGGAATAAAAATTTGTTACAACCGTGACTATGGTATGATGGAGCTGTCTCAAACATCAAACATTGAAAATATTATGAAAAAGTTTGGTATGGAACAATGCAAACCTGCAAGAACACCAATGGAGAAATTGTCGGAGATATCTAAATCAGAAATTACAGATAAACCTTTCCGTGAGTTATTGGGAAGCTTAATGTATTTAATGCTTTGTGTGCGTCCAGATATATGTTTTCATATTGGGTATATGGGACGTTTTCAGCAATCCCCTACAGAAACTAGTTGGAAAATGCTCAAAAGAGTACTAAGATATATTAGTGGAACAAAACATATGAAACTACAAATAATAAGAAATATTAATAGTAAACCATTAATAGGGTTTGCAGATGCAGATTGGGCATCAGATCATACTGATAGAAAATCAGTAAGTGGATATATTTTTCAAGTTTATGGAAACACAGTTTCATGGTCAAGTAAAAACAAGCAACAGTAGCTACGTCATCTTCTGAGACAGAATACATAGCTCTAAGTGCTGCTACATCTGAAGCTGTATGGCTAAAAGGCATATTAAACGATTTAAATATTTTAAATAAAAATTATTCAATTCCAATATATGAAGATAATCAAGGATGTATTTTCATGTCAAAAAATACCGAAAGCAAGAGGTCTAAACATATCGATATTAAACACTATTTCATTCGAGATCATGTAGCTCAAGGTAATTTTAATGTAGAATATATACGAACAGATGAGCAGCTTGCAGATATTTGCACAAAAGTATTAGGTATTGTAAGCTATCAAATTTTTAGAAATAAATTACAATTGTCAGATTGAGAAAGGGTACTGTAATTAATACACTCTACCAATTGTAAATCAGTTCTTCATAGAACTTATATATTCATAGTTTTTTGTTTTAATAAATTTTGAATTTAATTCATTCGAATTGTAACTTTCATATCAAGAAGATATAAATAAATATATATAAATTACAAAACAATCTCTTGGAGTGTACTCTCTGTTAAGATAAGGTTGTGAGCGGAACCTTTTAATTTAGTTTTTACTAAATTTACTGCGAGTGCAGTATTAATTTCTGTTATAGAGTCCACCAAATTTAATGAATCTAAGAAACTTTGCAGATTCTCTGCTGTTCCATCAAATTCTGGTATTAGCCTAGAGGCTGTATTTAAAAATTCTATGACAGTTTGAGGCATTGTTAATTTTGCGTCAGGGACTGTTTCGGGTAAAGGTTCAAATATTATCTCTTCGTGTAAGCTGTCTGCTTTTTTATTTTAATTCCTCTTGCACATACGGTTACTAGTTTACCCGGTATATCAAGGAAGAAGGATTCTGCTGCTGTTTTATGATGTGCTGTTAATCTGTTATAGTTTATATTAAACAGCACTCTAATTTTTTCTATTTAGTGACAAGATTGTTTATATGCTTATGTTTAGTTTCCGGTCTTGTATCCCGGTCTGTATTAATGCATTTGTAGGATTTTAGGAAATCCTCTTTAATTAGTCTTGCTTTGTAGGTTATATTTTCCCATTCCATTTTTTTAATCGGGGAATTATACTTTGTCTAGGTCATTACCTAGTGAACGTCTCAAGTAGGTTTTTCTTATAGATCTTTTGTGCAATTGATATAAAGTAACTAACAATTGCAAGATGAAGACAGCAATTATAATTATTAAGTAGACAATTGGATATTCAATTTTTTCTGTGACCTCATTGATCACATTGGCATTTGGGTTATTAAATTTAGAATCGTGATTGCCCATTTTAAATAAAATATGGAAAAATTAAGAAAACAGCACAAGAACAATATTTAAAAAAAAATCTTGTATATGAAATGAAATAGTGATGAAAAACAGAAACAAAATTCAAAGAAAATAGGAATAAATTGCTGTTTTTTCTTTTTTTTTTATAAAAAGGACTAATTGCCATAGGTAATTAAAATAGCTGGCCGTTATGAATTGGCGAGTTCCTAAGGATATTTGTGTTTTCATGGAAATACACAAATATATTTTCAGGAATAAAAGTAATTAACCAAACCAAACAAATAGGAAAATAGATGACAGGACATCAAATGGATTAATGTGAGTTCATAAAGGACAAAACTGTTCCAATTTTTATTTCTCTTTATGAAAAAGAATAAAAAATATCCCAACCCCTAAAAATTAACAAAGATGTTCTCATAAACACAGGTATTTTGAGGATTTAAATTATATTCCTACACCACTTGATTAATATTGGGTCTTAGAAAAAGCTAAAAAAAAATGGGATATATGTCTCAAACGAGATATTTCATGTTCTCATGCACATGGACCTGTCAGGAATCAGGCATATATCGGTCACTACCAATTAGAGACCAAACTGGATTATATCCTTAATCTATTAAAGGTATTGCGAATTCCGCCAACCTTTTTTTAGCTTATAGCTTGTTCAGACATTCATTTTTTATTGAGTCAATATTCGGTTTATTGAGATAATATAATAGTGTGCATATATAGTACATACATGTACTTTTTTTAGAAAAGCTGGCTATTGATAATTTTTCTTTTTATAAATATGAACTGTTTTGTTATTTCAGCTTTTACAACATATTTTTTTGTGGTAAAATAAAATGTTGAACAAATTAGATAGTGAAAAGAAAAAATTTTTTTTTATTACATAATTGACAAAGTTATCAACTTAAAACAAAATGATAATCAATAATTACATAATATGTCTGAGTTTTAAAATTAACAAAATATATATGTTTTTATTTGTCTGCATTTCTAACTTCGTGGCTGACATTCTATTGTGGTGATTGTGAATGCAATGAGGTGGGTAGATTTTCGCAGACTTGGTTGAGAACCGGGGTCACAGTCATCAATATAAGCAAATGTTGATTTATCCATAAGAGAACTGTTAGTATTGTCATTAAAGCTGAAGGCAATTTTATTGTTGCAATTTTAATCATTTAATGTAGTTTCATCTTGAGTTTGTACTTTGGTTTATAAGTAAATTTAACAAAACTCTGTTGAAGAGTATACATATATACACGCTTATAATATTGTAAACTATTTAGTTTTTGATCATGTTTATGTCATTAAATATTAAATAAATTAATTATATGTATAATTTTTTATTTATTAATCATTTGTTTTTTTTTTTTTGCTTGTTCTTTTTGTGTTTTATAATTCATGATGGCAGGTGGACCAAATTTACTGTATTATTTTTGTTGAATTTGCTTTTTGTTTAGTTTTTGTTAAATTTTGAATTTCTTTCTTTCGTTCAAGTATTTTTTGGTTTGTAATTTTCAAGGTTACTATTTAAATTTGTTAATAAACTTTAATTGCTTTTACAAATTTCTTATTATTATCCAGGTTGAAATGTCTCGCCATCTCCTGCATTCACGAACCAATCTGGATGTCGTATAGATAAGGACTTAATCTCCGTATACCCTATGGTACCTCATCCAGCAAGCCGCCCTTTTAATGGCTGAAATCTCAGCCTGAACCACGCTACTTTGATCCTGTACCCTAAACTTCGTCCTGATTCGAAATCTAGGAATGAAGACGCATGACCCCCACTCCTCAGGTCTTTGCCGCTTAGGGATATCCGCAGATGTAGAAGGGGGCTTTTGCAGACCAGCTAGTAAAATCTTGCCCATTTTAATGTAGCAGATTCCTTCTTCGTGATGAACTCAGCTGGCTTTTTACCTAGCTGGTCAACACATTTCTCGGCAGCACGCCGTTTCAAAAAGGCCCTTCTGGCAGGTGGGGCGTGCTGTGGCTTGCCTTTTACGGCTAGAAGCACAGCTTGGGAACCTGAAGTCTTGTTCGCAATTACCTTACTGGCTGGGGGGGGGGGGGGGGTTGTGAGACATTGGAACCCGAAATCTGGTTCGGAGTTCTGCTTCTCACAGCCGGCGCTAGGTTAGTTGTAGAACCTTGCTGCGTTCCTACAGCACCCGAAACAGGCCTTAACGGCACGGGTTCAGCTGCTTTGGAAGTGCTTGGAGTAAAATCCAGAGGCACTTCGCTGCCTTTTTCTGCACTATTTCGTGCAGTTGATTCGCATTTGGATAACTCTGGTTTCCCCGAGCCTCCTCCTACATTTCTGGTGACACCAGTAACTTGCAGACCAGTCAGGCCTGGCGTACCAACCTGACTAGCCTGGATCTCAGTCACACTCGATTCACCGCGGCCTGAACGCAGGAATAGGTTCTTCGGAGATTATTAAGCCCCTGATTGGATACTTGGGGCATTTTGTTTTCTTTTTCATTATAGGTGGGTGTGGGTTTGCATTTTATACATACTGCCATGTAGTTATGAGTTTATATTTAGTTTGCCTTTGTTGTATGTTGTTTCAAAATTATAGCAGTATAACGGTTATTCTTGTCGAAGGATTTTTACTGCAGTATGGGTAAATTTAATAACTTTAATTTTAATGTCTCAAATGCTTTGTGACAGTTTTCAAAGAAATTTTTTGTTTTTATAAAAGATTGAATTTTTAGCTTTATTAGCAACATTTTTGACAAATCGTCTGTAATAATTACAAAACACAAAAAATCGTTTGACTCCGTCAGTATATTTTAGGCTTTGGATAGTTTTCTATCACGCTATGCTTTGCAGGGTCAGTACATATCCCTTTATAAGTTATTACGTGACCTAAATAAACCGCTTCTATTTTAAAAAAAACAACAGTTACTTGTGTTTAACTTTAAATTATACTGTTTTAACCTTTTGAAAATTGTTTCTATATTTTCGTACTGATGTTTTATACTACAACATACAAAAATGCTTCTGCACTTAACCCACTCAACGCTATAGTCAACATTTTCTGAAAGCTGTTAGACGATATGTATAGCCCAAAATGACAATATAGTAAATTAAAAATGACCGTGTCTGGTTGAGAAAACGGTCAGTGATCTCGAAATTTTATGTAAACCAATCTGGTGGAAAAAACGGGTCATTCAGCGTGGAAAAATATTTGGCTCTAACTTGTCCAAAACATTTTTAATCTTTGTTAACGTAGACTTTTTACTATCTTTATATTTAATTTTCTTTAATCTTCTTCTTTGATCTCTTTAGTGTAACTAATAACGGAGAATCATACGGGCTCACCGATGGCTCAGTAGTATTATTCTCCAGTAGTTTATCAATGTACCTACAGTTTGGCAAAAATACAATGACATGATCCGCCAAATGGTTTAAAGTTGTATTTTCCGATGAAAAAGTTTACTATTGATGCTCCCGACGAATATTGCTATTACTTTCATGACCTAAATACGGAGGAATTATTTTTGAGCCGCAGACACAGCCGATTCGGGCGGAATAATAGTATGGCGTGCCATTTTGTATTATGGTACCATAGCACAGTGGTTTCCCTTTTATGAAAAAGCGGTCAAAAATCAATATCTCCAAAACTAAAAAAGCTAGGGTCTTCAGCTCATTTCATGCCCGAAGAACTTTAAGTTGGCAAATTATTGGGATCTGTTTTAAAAATGTTTGAAATAAAGTATTTTAATATGAAAAATTGGTTGTTTTAAACAAATTTTGTAAATTTTTATTTCATTTTAATTCATTCGAAACACTGAAAAAAAAACTAAATTAAAAAGTTAAACAAAGTTAAATAGTGCGAAAATATGCAAAAACCCGCGGCCATAATATTTTTTAGTTTAAAGAGGGATAAAAAACCTAAAATTTGATGCATAAGGCGTTGTGGGTAGACGAGGGCCATATCACTAAAAGTCTACGTGAAAAATAAGTTTTTGAAAAACGTGTGTTTTAAAAAAGTCAAAAAAGTATTCTTCATCGATTTTTTATGGGCTATATTTTTGCAGCTTTTGTTATTTAATTTGGTAGAAAATAAGTTAAAATTTAATGTTTGTAGGATTTTTGGAAACTTTTGCCACAATATCGCGAATAACTTTTTGGATAAACTTAAGTTTTTTTTATGACTATGCAACCACAATATGTGCAATATAAACATACTTCCACTTTCAACGGACACAAACAATAAATCTCGCCAAAAAAAAAAATTGTTGTTAATAAATTTGTGCAATAAAGCTTAAAAGAAAAAACATTAACTTTTTTGAGATTTTGCCTATGGGGGAAACCACAGTGTATAGAATTGGTTCTTGTATTCCACAAAATGCATGCAACGACTTACAAAAACATACTGGAGAAAGCATTTCTAAAATTTTACGATTACTTTTTATCCATACCTTCGACGTAGCAACACCACAACGCTTTGGTTCATACTGCCAGAGCATTAAAACAATGGATTAATCAACAAGGTGTTCAACCTTTAGATTGGTCCCCATATTCACTAGACCTGAATCCAATGGAAAATGTCTGGGGTTGGCTTGCAAGAAAATTTTAATGAAGAAGGAAAACAATTTAAGACCGTAGAATCGTTAAAGGATGCAATAACAGAGCATGGAGTTCAATTGCGCTAAATTTACTTCGAGTTATTATACAAGTCGATGCCAAATCGTATTTTTGAGGTTATTTCTAAAAATGGTGGCAGTACTCATTACTAATTGAATGCTAGAAAATAACAACTTTTATTTTTATAACCTAAAACTGAAAAATAAATTACAGTTTGCTTAGTTTTAAAATATTCCTTATTCAAACGACACGCGAAAAAGTACCATAGAAATACTTGTATTTAAATAAATGCATATTTTTAGTATAGTAAAAATATGTATATTTTTTATTTCTTCAGGAAACTAAAGCCAACACCATGAGATTTGGTTGTGTCAAAATATTTTTTCTGAATTTTAGTTTAGAAGATATACTAAATTAAAGTTAAGAAAACGTGATTCCTTATTCAAGTGGTAGGCAGTGTATTAATTAAATGTATGAAGCAGGCAGCAAAGAGCAGTAACATCAGGTATTTATTCTAAAAAATTTATTTTATTGTATTGTGATACAATACAAAATTTTATACACGGATACTCCATTCCTTAATTTTAAAAAATCTATCTCTTGATATATCTTTTTTGCAATGTTCTCGAAGCAACAGCGTCCGGAGTTGCACACTTATGTGCGGCACATGCACATAAAGAGAAATATGCACATGTACATGCATAAGAAGTAATTTTTTATGTGCCTAGTAAATGCACATTTCATGTGCCACTATTAAAATAAATGGCACATTTCATGTGCCGCTCTTATATCGAATAGCACATGAAGGCATACGATCATTGCACTTTTATAGTGCTACCGAACCCTGACCTTATGGAATACAACACTGTAACATTATAAGTATCTAATATACAAAATATAATGAGAAAAGAATGACAATAAAGAATGCGAATGGGCAGTTAAGAACGAACAAGCAAACAGAGTGGTTTAATTTAACAAAGTGGTGTAACACCGAAAGAACCATTAAATGGCGACCGTGACGTTTTAATTTTCGCGCTATTGTAATTGGTTTTATACTTTATATAAAACAGAATTATAAATTTTTTTCAATCAAATTTTACAATTTTAATCTAATAATAATACAATATTAATCTAATAATAACAAACTTTTAAATGCACAATTGTTATTAATATATAAATACATTAAAAAACCAAAAAGAAAAAAGTGAAACAATGTTTAACAGCGTAAAATCGAAATAGAAAACGAACCACATCAACCAACAGAAAAGTGAAGTAAAATATTGAAAGGTAAAAACTGCCTCTGAGTGAAGAAAAAAAATCGCAATAAACTAAAACTTAATAAATCAAATCTTAAAGTTTTGCTGAATGTTAAACCCAAAACCTTTTAAAGACCTATATATTCATATCAATAGCTTTTGGTAAAAACAATAAAACCTTAAAGTTGCAAATAATGAAAGAAAATCTAAAACACTAAATTTAAATTTTACTAATAAAAAAAAATGAACTTCTGAAAAGTGTAATACCGACACGCCGGAACAAAAATAAAACAAATTATGAGCAACCAAACATACATTTCTTGTGTTGCTATGCAAACGTGTCATTACTACATTACAACAAAAATATTTAAATTTAAAAATCAAGCAATTCTAGGCTTACATACATACGTTCAAATACCGTTTTAACAATCGTGTATCAACCAAAGCGAATCAAAACGCATCATAAAGCAAAGTACAGTCACGCATGCCAAACAAAGAAAGAAGTATGGGGAATGTTGCGGAATTGCAACACCAGCAAAGCACTACGTAAGTTCTACCTAAATGCACGGCTAATCCACTTCTAAAGATGAAGAAGCTGCTCATATAAAATCTTATAAATTATTATACAAATTATTATACATATATATCTGTCAAGTATTATTATTATATACTTACCAATAATACACTAAACTACATACTACATACTTATTACTTTAACTATAATACATCTACACTCATTTATATATTTTATATACCTACTTATGATTCATAAATATGCACACTTATCTATTATATACCAGCTTAACATAAACATGTACTTAACATATAATTTAATTACTTACTTATTTCCATTTATATAAAAATAGCAGTACTTTTAATCCTACTGTAAGTAATATATGTATAGGCGTAAGTAAACATGCATACATTTGTTAATTAATACGTATATACGTGCACCCTGCTCGTACATGAACGCGTAGATAATAAATAAATACAAATATATTGTAAGTCAATACCAACTTATCTACTTAGTACATAAGGGAAAAGTGATAATAAACAAAAAAAAAAAAAAAAAAAAAACCTTTTTTTTTAAATTAATTTTTAAATTAAAATCAAACATGTTTATGTAAATACATATTTATAAATTGTTACCACCATAATTACACCACCCTTCTTCTCGCATAATTATTTATTTTTACGGACGTAAGTTCATAAACATGTATTTGTATGTATATACATTTATACATACGTTCTAATACATAATAAACATAAGAACCAAAATAAAGCACAAATATTCCTTTTTCTTGCTTTCCCAATATCATTGCCAAAAACGTATTCTTACCTATTTCAATAAATTTTATGCATGTACAATGTACATCGCTCATACCTAAATAGAAGTAGAAGTAGTATGTACAGAAAAAAAACAAAAAAATAAGACAAGATCACAATAAAAAAGTGTTTTATTTCTTTCCATACAAAAAGCTTTAAATAAGATCGAAAGCAGAAACAAGAGAAGAAAAAAACAAATACATATGTTTACATAAAAACGTACAACAATAACAGACAGACAAACAGAGTTGCCAGTTCAGAAAACTTTTAACTAAAAATCGTCAATTTAGCTGAGTTTATATTGTTACGTATATTTTTGAACAACCTGAAGGATTTTTATTATAATTTTATATAAAAATAGGAAACAAAGCTCAATATGAATTTCATATTCCGCTTTTTGTTAAAAAAAAAATATTTAAATAACTTCACCATAGTTAATATAACTCTTATTTACATATATTGAATAACAATTGCAGGTAACATCGAACTTTTGAAGCGTATTTTGTTTTTTTCCTTCTTGTTGTACTTGTACTTTTGTTTAGTTTTTCCATCCGTTGTATATTTGACGATTTATAATAAAAGTGAAAGTATAACAAGAAAAAAAAAAAAACAACAAATACAATATTTTTATTAACCACACAAATCTTTAACAATAGAAATATTTAAAGCGATGTTAATATTAATACAAAACTGTCAAAAAGTCTGCTACATCTTTTCCCAAACGATATGATTTTTATAAATTTTGAGAACATATCGAAATCATAAATGACTGATTTTGATCAACATACTTTCAATGAACTTATAACCAAATTATTTCGTGTAAAGAAAAGAATTTTACAAAATCGTCCAGTATCGTCAAGGGAAACGAAAAGGCTTGAATACATCACTCTACTTATTGATAATTATAATGCCATATGTTCAAACGAAATTCTCAACAACGTAGTTACTAAGAAAAGATTATTACATTGTAGAGAACTTTTGGTGAGGTGTTTTGGTAAGTTAGATTGTAAAATAAAAGTACACCACGACGTTCTAACATTCGAATTAGTTAATAGTAACCTAATGACTGATTCCGAATCAGACATAGAATCAGAACAACTTGAAGAAAAAGACGAACACAACCCACATCAGAAACTTAAGATACAGGTGGACAATACCCAACATTCCCGTGTTGAACATAAAATAATAGCAATGGCTTCAATAGAAAACAAGAAAACTTTTATTAGTATGTGCGCCAACATAATTAGAGAAAATTATAATGGGGACCCATTTATGCTAGTCTCGTTTGTTGACAAAATTAACTTAATTCAGGATCTGACTGACGGAGATCTAAATTCCACTTTTGTAGCATTTATTAAATCCAAGTTAGGGTGAAAAGCCATGATGCATTGCCAGAAAATGTCGCAACCATAGAAGAAATAATAATTGCATTGAGGAACAAATTAAAACCCGACAACTCTAAAATAGTTAGGGGGAAAATCGCCGCCCTTCAGGTTAAGAACGATAATTATTCGGATTTTTCTAAACAAGTAGAAGAACTAACAGACTCACTTGAAAAATCTCTTGTTATGGAAGGCATAACAAAGAAAAAAGCCCAAGAAATGGTGGTTGAGCAAGCGGTTGCAGTATGTCGCTTAAATGCCAAGTTAACCCTTGTCAAATCAATAATAGCATCCACAACATTTACGAACCCAAAAGACGTAGTGGCTAAATTAATGCATTTCAGTCACAAAACAATAATTCAAGATCCTTCGGCCATACAAATCGTGTGAATCATACTAGAGGAAATATTTATAGGCATAATAGTAACACCTCAAGAGGTTTCACTAATTACCGTGGTAATTATTACAACTATTCAAGGAACAATAACACACCCAACAAGCGACAAAATCATTCCAGTCACAGTAACAACTATAGACCGAATAACGGCAATAACTATGGACAAAACAATAGTAACAACTATACACAACATAACAGCAACAATCACAGACAAAACAATCGAACAGCTAGGACTCTGCCTTTAAACGCAGAAATCCCTCAACGGGAAATGTTGAGGGAAAGAGACGACAATTTGTAAATCGACATGACTCTCAATCATCTCAAAAACAAATGCACACACCCACAAAATTAATTTACGCTCTAAATTTAACATATTCTGACTTCATTCAGTTACATTTTACTGATTCAAGTGGATCATGCACATTTTTAGTTGATTCACAGACTGATATCTCCTTAGTAAAGATATCGTGTTTAAAACCAGGTGCAAGACTCAACCGAAAGGAAACAATTATTATAACAGGCGTAACCACAAATTCTATAGAGACATTAGGCACAATTCAGAGTAATTTAGTTATAAGTAATCACTATATTTCGCAAACGTTTCATGTAGTCAATGACGATTTCAATATTCCCACGGAAGGCATACTTGGAAAAAAATTTTTAAAGGCAAATCGGTGCAACATTAATTATGAGAATATAACAATTTCAGTTCAGGACAACGATACAATTATAGAGATCCCTATCGAACAAGGTACTGACATAGATTACTTTATAGTTCCACCACGAGCCGAGGTTTTTAGACTTTTTAGATCAGGCAAGTTGTCAGAAGCAGCCTTTGTAGATTCACAGCAAGTTTGTGATGGAATTTTCATAGGAAAATGCATTATAGGCGTGCAAACACCCATATTAAAAATCCTAAACGTAACTAATGAATATAAACGCATTAACTATGCTGACATCAAGCTAGAAAAAATCTCGAGTTATAAGGTTTACTCAATTAATGCTACAACACAGGGAAATGTACGTACCGAAACACTAAGGAATTTGTTGAAAACCCGTATGCCAAGTGATGTAGAAGAAAAACTTATGCCCCTATGTGAGAAGTATGCCGATATATTCGCATTAAAAACCGACAAGCTCACCGTTAACAATTTTTATGAGCAGAAACTTAGACTAAGTGACACTTCACCGGTGTACATAAAAAATTACCGTTTGCCTTATTCTCAAAAACAGGAAATTAACAGTCAGGTAACAAATTTGTTTCAGAATGATTTAATAGAACCTAGTCAATCCAATTACAACAGCCCTTTGATATTGGTAAAGAAGAAAAGTGTGAATGGACAAAGTCCATATAGAATGTGCGTCGATTACCGTGCGGTAAACAAAAAACTTATAGCCGATAAGTTTCCACTCCCGAGAATCGACGACATTCTTGATAACTTGGGGCGTGCCAGATATTTTTCCATTCTGGACCTATTCTCAGGGTTCCACCAAATACCCTTACACCCAGAGTCGCGAGATGTAACTTCTTTTAGTACTAGTTCGGGTTCTTTCCGTTGGAAGGTGCTTCCATTTGGTTTAAACGTTGCACCAAACTCTTTTACACGTATGATGAATATCGCATTTTCCGGTTTACCTCCAAACCAAGCATTTTTATATGTCGACGACATTATCGTTATAGGATGCAGTCTACAACATTATTTACATAACTTGGAAAACGTTTTTAAAATTTTTAGGAAATTTAACCTAAAGATTAACCCAAACAAATGTAATTTTTTTAGACCCGACGTGACTTTTTTGGGACACAAGTGCACATCTGAGCGACTCTTACCAGACGACTCGAAGATAAAAACAATTCAGAATTATTCTACACCAGCCGACAAGGTTTCTGTTAGAAGATTCGTAGCGTTCGCTAACTACTACAGACGCTTTATCGAAAATTTTACAATTTTAGCGGCACCGCTGAACGCCATCACAAGGAAAAACGTACAATTTAATTGGGATGATAAATGTCAAAACGCTTTAAACAAACTGAGATTAGCCTTACAATCACCGCCAATTTTACAATATCCAGATTTTTCAAAACCATTTATAATGACGGTAGATGCGTCAAAGAACGGATGTGGTGCTACCTTAAGTCAAAACGACAACGGTAACGACTTGCCAATTTATTTTGCATCCAAGTCGTTCAATGCATCAGAACACAGAAAGCCTGTGATAGAACAGGAACTTATAGCAATCCATTTCGCGATAACACACTTTCGACCCTACGTCTACGGAACATATTTTACAGTAAGATCTGATCACAGACCTTTGGTTTACCTCTTTAATATGAAGGATCCATCCTTCAAACTGACCAGAATCCGACTCCAACTTTCAGAATATAATTTTACGGTGGAATACATCAGAGGAAAATTAAATGTCGGTGCAGACGCCTTATCCAGGATTTCAATAAATGACTTAAAAAATCAACCCGCTAAAGTACAGCCAATTCAAACACGTTCCAAAACAAAATACTTACTAAACAAAAACGCCGACTCATATGAGACGGACGATATTCATTAAAAGTGTATGATAAATTCTCCCATAATTTCGATAAAAATATTCCCAAAATAAGAACCCTATTTTTCAATTCCGACAATAAGTCGAAAATAATGCGCATTAATATATATAAAAATTTCAAGACACTGTTGACCATCGAATTTAAGTTTGTTAACGAAACATTTTGTCTGTATGACTTGTTTTCGCGGCTAGAAACTGAAGCCAACAAACGTAATATCATTAAAGCAGAATGGCCTAAAGACGACATTTTTTTTTACAAAATTTACTATTCAGAAATTCAAAGAATACGGAAATAAGATCTTACACACTCTCGAAATAATCCTCACAGAACCAATCGAAATAATAACTGTAGATAGCCACAAGAAAAAGCTAATGCAAATCTACCATAATGATCCAATCCTAGGCGGACATTGTGGGCAGAAGAAGCTGTATGCGAAACTTCGCACGAAATACTACTGGAAAAAAATGACGAGGGACATCGCAAAATTCGTTAGAAACTGCAACGATTGCATTCTGAACAAAGTTAGACCAGGGAATTTAGAAGAATTAGAGCTGATACCAACTCCTGCTACGGCATTTGATATTGTGGTTTTGGACACGATTGGGCCACTGCCTCAATCCGCGTTCGGAAATAAATATGCCCTTACATTAATGTGTGATTTGTCAAAATATTTAGTTACCATCCCGGTGCCCGACAAGTCAGCTTTAACTGTAGCTCGAGCAATTTTCGAAAATTTTATTCTAATATATGGAAGAATGAACACGATAAAGACAGATCAGGGATCTGAATTCAAAAACGAATTATTCAGTGAATTATGTAACTTGTTGAAAATAGATTTGAATTTTGCAAGTGCTTATCACCATCAAAGCGTAGGAACGGTGGAACGTAACCATCGCGTCTTTAACGAGTATATCAGGGCCCATATATGCGAAAATCTGACTGACTGGGATACGTACCTAAAATATTTTACTTTCTACCACAACACGTCACCAAACACAGTTTTCGATAATCAGTTCACTCCTTTTGAGTTAGTTTTTGGAAAAATAGCAACGATGCCCAACGAGACTAAAACAGAGTTAGACCCAATATATAACATAGAAAATTATAGCAAGGAGGTAAAACATAGATTACAGAAAACGCACATTTTAACTAGGAACTTGATTGACAAACACAAGAACAGAAATAAGAAATATCACGACAGGTTTGCAAGACCACTACAATTACAAGTAAAAGACAGAGTATTAGTACACAAGGAACCATACGACAAACATACGAATATCTACGACGGTCCTTATGTAATAGAAAATGTAAATGGGGTAAACGTAACAATTTACAATGATGTAATAAAGAAACGGAAAACTGTTCACAAAAACAGAATTCGAAAAATTTAATCTAGAATAAATGAAAAAAACAAAAATTAGAATATTTTATATAACAAAAAAATATATAATTAAATTTTCATACATAAATGTAGTATATACGTAAATACTTGAATTTAATACAAACCAGTCATAAATTAAGAAAAAAATTACTAATATCATGAAAAAAATTGCTTACAACTTTAAATCTTTAAACGATAACAGTAAAAGTGAAAATTGTACAAAACAAGTTGGTACCCCTTGTTTGGTTCTTCCATAACAAAAAAAATATATAAATAAATTTTCATACATAAATGTAGTATATACGTAAATACTTGAATCTAATACAAACCAGTCATAAATTAAGAAAAAAATTACTAATATCATGAAAAAAATTGTTTACAACTTTAAATCTTTAAACGATAACAGTAAAAGTGAAAATTGTACAAAACTATATAATAATCTTTTTACTTATTTATATATATAAACTCTTTAGTTTAATAAGATAGAAAAAAAGCAAGATCGAAACAAGTTGGTACCCCTTGTTTGGTTCTTCCTTTTTTTTCGAAAAGGAAAGGGAGGTATAGTGCTACCGAACCCTGACCTTATGGAATACAACACTGTAACAATATAAGTATCTAATATAAAAAATATAATGAGAAAAGAATGACAATAAAGAATGCCAATGGGCAGTTAAGAATGAACAAGCAAACAGAGTGGTTTAATTTAACAAAGTGGTGTAACACAGAAAGAACCATTAAACTTTAATATATAGTAAGGTGCACAAATGACTACATGTTTCTACTTTGAGCACTTTTTGTTTCATAAATAGAAAAATAATAAAGCAAATCCAAAAATTTTCATTGCCGTTTATAAAGTATCTAGTATATATTCAATTTTGTACCTCTGCATTTTATGAAGAATTTGAAGAAAAGAAATGAAAAAGTACCGTTATTTTTCAATCTTTCTTAATTTTCTTTTTATGAAGACATAAGTTTGACATTATTTAATCGCGTGTGGTAAGAACGTTGTGCAAATTTTTGAACAAAAATCAAAAAATACCTAACATAATAAATAATGAAGAAACTTTCAAAATCCACCGAGGGGATCATCCGGGCCATAACTGAAAGAGGCTGTTCTACCTGGGAAATTTCAAAAGGACTTTAAGTGAGTCAGTCAGCGGTCATAAGAGTACAAAAACAGTGTTCCGTTATTCCCAAGCCTCAAGTTAGAGTTTAACGCACTTCTAATGATATGACCAATGAAAAGAGATAAGTTTTTAAAACCAAAAGATGGTTCGTTAGATCTGAAAACCCGTTAGTCAGTGGACGTAAAGTAAAGTAAAAAAAACAAAAACCTGCATTGTCGGAAAAATGTAAAGGCACGGTTAAAATTTGCCAAAGCTCACAGAACTTAGACAATGGACCACTGGAAACGTGTCATCTGGTCAGACAAATCTAAATTCAACCGTTTCTAATCCGACGGTATACAATATTGCTGGCGCTGCCCTGGTAAAAAAATTCAAAGGCGCCATGTGAAGCACTGTGCAGAAAACGTGATGGTATTGGGTTGCTTTACGTGGTGGGACCTTGGACCACTGCGAAAAATTTATAATATTGTAGAGAAAAAAGACTTTTTGAGGATCAAAACAGGATTTGTAATTATCAAAATGTAAATGAGTATAAATTTTTAATTTTTGATGTATTTTGTGGGAAGATATACTTGCCTGAAATGTCTTAACCACTAACAAAACTCAATATCGACATGGTCCTCTGTAGATTTTTGCTGCTGTTATAAGAATACATATACTTTTTGTAAAGAAATACTTTTTGTTTTATCTATATTTTTATGAAATTAAAAAAAAACCAGTATGAGTGCTATATTCGTCTATACCGAATCTTATATACCCTTCACCATATCTGTGGACATTTGACAAAACGTCTTCTTTCTAAATCAACAACTTTTCAGTAGAGCGAAAAAACAGTTAAAAAGACTAATGGAAGTTATTGCTTAGAAAATTAAAGAAATTTTAGATTTGGATAAAATACAAAAATACGTAATGAACAATATGCGACCTCTTTTTTTCTTGTAAAAGCAACAGTTTTCTTTAAAACGACAAAAAATTATTTAGGGTCTTTCTGCCGAATAGATTTAAAAAAAAATTAGCTTCTAATATACAAGTCAAAAAAATGTTGTCCAAATTGTTTTGATTAAATTAGAAAATAATTTTATTCGCTTAAGTCAAGACAGGTTGTTTTGTTAAAATGGAATATGAAAAAAAAGTTGAAAGAAGTTGATCTGAACAAAATTATTAGGTTTTATTGAAAAAAATACTTTACTTCATGCAAATAATTAAAAAAATAATAATAATACGAATTTCTGGTTAAAAATAATACATTCTTCATTAAAACATAAAAATTCACTTTCAAATAAAAGAATAAAATTAAATTATTACAAGAAGGAAATAGTAAAAATCCAATTTAATAGTTATTGAGTTTCTTGGTCTTCAAGATCAGGATCAATTTCAAAAGAACGTTCTCCTTCGGATTTGATGTTTTGATAAAAACTGTGCATATGCGAACTAATCAGTGGCAGCATATCCAATAAATCCCGTTTTTTGTTCTGTGATATGGCCAATGGAGACGTGTAGCTTGAAACCAACTTTGGAGTCGGGACCTTTTGAATGTCTAGCTTTTTAAAATCTTCTTCTGGATATAGTGATGATTTGTACTGCAGAACTGCAGGTTTACTTTTTTCGTGACGCATCCAACGAACCTCCTTCCACTCAAATTTATCACCTGAAAAAGATATACAGGCATGTCACAGAACTCAATTCCGATCGAAAGTGGTTTCAATTCCGCAAATTGTTTCTTCAGAAAACGAAAAACGAAAAATTTTTTCGGAATGAAACCACTTTCAAATTTCAAATTGGAATTTAGTTTCCTTCAAATTTTTTTATTTTCGCTTCTTAAATTTAATTTTATTATGTGTCCTACTTAGATTAGCCTTGTTGATTACTTTGGTGTGCAAAATATTGCTACATTTTAACTAAATAATGGAGATTCAATGCTTTTCAGAAATAAGCAAAACCGATCGGAAACTGAAGAAGGTAAAACAAAATCGATCGGAATTGTTAATACGGAATTAAAACCATTCCGATCGTAATGTGTGACAAATTTACAGAAAAATTAATAATATTTATTTAATAAATAAAATATCGTAAAAAATACCTGAAATGTTGAATGTTCTCCATGTATACTTATTTTTCATCAGAGCTTTAAAACCAAAGAAATCCTTTTAGCTTAATTCGTGAGTAATGTATTTATTACTTGAAGCGGATATTAGATTTGCCCAGTCGTGTGTGTGGAATATTGAAAAAGTAGAATTTTTCTTATTTTTTTCAATTTGCGCATCACTGTGTCACATTCGAGATGTGTATGAAATTTATGGTCAATCACTTCAATGCTTTGGTGCTCTTCTAAAACTTGTTGAAACATCGTACAAATGTATGAGTTACGATTTTTTCCTGGACAGGAGTCGCTGTACAAAATGACGTGACGAATTGTATCAGGTAAACTTAATAAGCATTTAAAAAGGCAAGACCCAATATCGTTTGCTCCACGTTTTGCAATAGTTTCATTCCACAAATAACATTGAGCCTTCTTCGTCGCGCCATCATAGACTGTTAAATTAAAAGTCCATAATGGTCGCTTATAGAAAAACATGGAAGCGTACAAATATGGAGTTGGCAAACACTGCTGCAAATCAAAACTAAACATGTCTTTGTCCTTTTTCTTACACTCATAAGCAAAATCTGCATCATCGTGGTGTTTTTTTGTTGTTGCATTTTATGCCGAATCTTTTCGTCTTCATCCGATGCGTTTGCAATTTTTGATGTAAATGTTTCACATGCATTACAAAGATCTAGCTGCGGCTTCTTAAATTTAATGTTCATTTCTTGAAAAATTTGTCTACATTTAGTTTCCGATACATTACCAGAGTATTTCTTTCTATACAACGAATATAAAGTTGCAAAATTAAGACCGCGTTGAAAGTACAGTTGGGTTGTATGACGACGACTATAGTGACTTTCGTACTTAGGAATACTTTTTATGTGTTCAATTACTTCATTGTATTTTTGAATTGGCAGCTTGTGGTGTGGCTCGTGTCGGCCACGTAGGTCATCCGGTACGAGCCCACCAAATAGTTGATTTATTTTATGCCTTTTTACGGTTTTAATGCTCGAATCCGTTTCTCCAAATATTTTCAAAAAAACAAACTTTTACACACACGATTTCTCTGTCCATCTATTTCGAAGTGGTACAAATAAACATATTGCCGATTTCGGGGAATCGATGCTTTCACTAAAGTCTTGGATTTCTTCATTTGGATGTCGGTCATGCTGGAAATGTAATGACGACGCTTATTATAATCACCCAGATTCCAGTATCTTTTAAATATCTCTTCTTGCTGCTGAGAATTAATTTTGTTGTGACACATTTTTTTGCACTGACGTATTGGATCAAATGTCTTTTCTGGTACTTTTTTATTCCAATATGTGTAGTATTCTTTTCCTAAATTTTTATTTTATTTATTCACGCTCTTTGATGTTGTTGGTACATCAACACGTTGTTTTTTGCTACATTGTGGCAAGTCTGACTTTCTAATGCTCTCCGATGTTGTATTCAGATGCGAATCTTCTGACGGAATATATTCAGAATCATCAAAATCCGTTTCGTAAAAAACGTCTTCACCACTTTCGACATCGTCTGAGCTCTTAGCCTCGTTACTTGCTTCGAAATCGGCCATAGTCCCTACTTTCTTTACCTTAGTTTATTTATACCAGTTTTAATTTATTCTTAAATAAACAGCTTCTTTTTTCCTCTTGCGGTTTTAAGAAAACACTTGTATTAAGACAAGACTTCACTTTTTGAACATTTTCGTTCTTTTAAATTAACTTCTTTCGATAAAAAACGTTTTGTCGCAAGGAATTCCGGCTGCTTACTGATTAATACATCAACTTGTTCCAGCCAAGGGAGTAGTTTTTCAAACCTTGCTTTTCACAAAACGACTTCTTTCGAAAGAAGTTGTTTTATTAAAAAAGGAATGGGTAAAAACGTAGTAGGACTAAATGGAGACAAGCTGTTTTGTCAAATGACTGTTATCAGTTTTTTCTTATGAATTTTAAAATTATTCTTAATTCTCTGGAAGAAGTCGTTTTGTCAAATTGAAATTGAGGGAAAATCTGAAAGAAGTCGATTAATCGACTGCTTATCTTGCGTTCTAAAGATCGTAGAAATACGGGGATTAGAGCAAAAGATGGACAAGAAAATTCTATATTTATAATAAAAATCTTGGAAAATTGTCTTATTTCGAGAGAAGACGTTATGTTAAAATTCCACAGATATATGTATAATCACATGTACCACACTGCAGATTTCCTCTTGAACATTTTAAAAAAAATTGGCATTAGATATTCTTTCCTGCCATAAAGTTTTTCTGTTAAAAAAAAAAAAAAACTTTTTTTTTAAAAATTGTAAGTTTTGCTCAGGGTTTCTGTCCAAATTTAGTAAATGAAAAGGAAAAGAAAAATATATGGTAAAAATATGGCGCACATTTTTATTTTTAGAAAATTATTTTTTTAAATGTTTGACCCATTAAGAGACGATGACATATTTGGATGTAAAATTATATACAGTATGTAGGAAAACATTATTACTAACTTTACTTCAGAAGTAAGTAAAGCACTTCTGATTCAGATGAGGTGTGGTTTTTATTTTTTTTTTTTACTAAATAACAAGGATAGCAAAATTTATGCAAGACAATAGATATCGTCAGAGTATGTATGAATTTTTTCAATTATTGCAAATTGTCAGACGGGTTTTATTGTTGTGATGTCAATGAGCCTTGGTATAGTCTAATAGTTCTTTAAGTCAATTTTAAACAATAAGAGTTATTATATTTGAAAAAATTTAAAACATGTTAGCAAAAAATTTGCCTATTAAAGCAACAATTCTTAACTTTATAACTTTTAGATCGCATATCACGTACTGTACCGCATTTACTTATGTTCCGCTCGAATTTCATATCAACTTTTTGTTATGGCATAATGGCTCAAGCTATACGTTCTGAGGTTGATAAGCAATTGATCATGTATTGCAGTCGTATTATATTAAATTTGGCACGGTATAACAGTATAACCGCTAACACATTCCAAAAAGGTGGTCTTGTTACAATTGCCCAAATGCTGTTGCGGTGGTGCGATAAGGATTGCGAAATTTTTAATACGCTTTGCACACTAATATGGGTGTTTGCGCATTGTCCAGTTAAGCGTAAGGTAAATGAAACTTAGTTGCATTCTAATTTTTCTAAATTTATATAAAATTTTTAATAATGACTATTTCATCTATTGTTTATTATTGTAGATTATACATCACTTCATGACAACAACCGATGCCATTTACATGGTGCGGGAAACCAAAAAACTTTTAGACCGCAAGGAAAAAATGAAACAAAATGCACGCAAATCTGTAGCAACAAAAACAACTTTATCGTCAGTGTCATCAACAAGAGGATTTCCACAGCAACAGCAACAACAATTTCCTAATCGTGCCTTACCCAGCCTGGAGCCTGATTATGGCATCATTCGAAATAAGCCATATATATTTGCATCCTCCGTATATGCTTTTGATACAATTTTGTGTAAATTGGATATAGATATTTTTTAAATGAGATTGAACAATTGGATTCTTTTTTTCTGCCCGTACGTCGTTGAGTGTGTCTTTTTTTGAGATTCGCCTATATTACATATGCAGAGCGCCGCATAAAGTAAGGTTCAAAAAAAATTTAAAACTATGTTCGGAAGTAAAATAAACTTATTTAAAATTTTTATATTTGCTCATACACTTTAAAAAAATAAAAAACTTATTCATCTTAACTTAAAACAAATAATGTTAAATTCATAATAAAACTAGTTTTTCTAAAAGGAAAATTATGGGGTTTCTTTTAAGGAAGAACTGCCTAAATTAAACTATCTTTAAACTATAACACACCATGTTCGATTTTATTAAACATTAGCATATCAAATATAAACGTAATCATAACGGCGGTTTTTATATAACGGGAGCTTGCAGTGAAAAATATTGATTTAAAAAAAAATAAATAAAAAGCATTTGAAGGTGTTAATGTTTGAACGCTGTCTAACAAGGAAATATCATTAAAAAAATATATAAAATAACACTGTCCAACAGCATTTTTGGAACAGAATAGCAACCCCATAATTCTGAAAGGGTATGTTGAGTAGATAATTTTTGTAGAACAAACTTATGGTCCAGCACGAGTTTTTTTACAGAGGGTCAAAGTTTTAATTTTTTGGTCGAAGGGAGCATTATACTGTATGAAAAAAATGCTGTAAGTTAATGGCTGAGAGAATTCTTATGGTCTGAGTTATATTGTGGAATTGTATGAGGATTTATTTTTGTGGAAGATCTTAACCCTCTAACTATTGTTTGTTTGAAAGTTTAATAAAGAATGAAAAATTTTATTTTTTCAGTAATAACATAAAATACAAATTATATAAAACAATATATACAAAGTATATAATAATGGTGTTCACTCTTATTCTTCAACACCCCCACTAGATTGAGCACCTATAGACATAAGACCGCAACAATGGGAATGTTTAAAATTTGTTAGTGACTTTGTCAAGATGTCAGCAACCATCTCTTCAGTATTAATATATTCAACTACAATTTTCTTTTCTTCAATAAGTTCTCTTATAAAATGGTGACGAATGTCAATATGTTTTGTTCTGGAGTGATATGTACTATTTTGAGTTAAATTAATGGCACTTTTATTGTCACATTTAATTTTTACTGCTGATGTCTTCGTAAGTTCAGAGAATAATGATCTCAACCATAATCCTTCTTGACCTGCAGCTGACAACGCCATATACTCTGCTTCTGTTGTAGAAAGTGCAGTTGTTTGTTGCTTTTTGCTATTCCAAGAAATACAACCATCTTGAAACTTAAAAACGTAACCTGATGTTGACTTTCTATCATCACTGTCTCCCGCCCAATCAGCATCTGAGTAACCTTCAATATATTCTTTGGAATTTTTTTCAAACTGCAGCTTGTAATGTGCTGTACCTCTAAGATATCTTATAACACGTTTTACTGATTGCCAATGTGCTCTACCAGGGTTGTTACTGTATCTTGCTAGGACACCTACAGCATACGAAATGTCTGGACGACTAACTTGTGCAGCATACATTAAACTTCCAACTGCCTCTTGGTAGAGGCAGAAGAATGTTCTTCTGATGATCCATCTTCTGATGTTTCATCTATGAGAGGGCTTTCAGTACTTCCTAATCGATTTACAATATTTCTATTTTCAACAACTGGATTTAAATCAAGAACTTCTTCTTGTTGTATATTATTATCATCTTGCTTTTCCCCCACTAAATCACATTCCGCGTACATATAAAAATCCGCTTTATCATCATGTAACTTATGGTCGAAGAACTCATTTTCCAAAAATCTTGCATCTCTACTTAAAAACACTTCATTACGAGCAGGATCATAGAAACGATAATTTTTCATGTGAGCACTATATCCAACAAAAATTGCTTCTTTTGCCTTACAGTCAAGCTTCCTTCTCTTCTCTTTAGGTATGTGAGTTAAAGCTTTACATCCAAAAACTTTTAAATATTTTAAACAAGGTTTTTTACCTGACCAAACTTCTTCGGGTGTAATATAATTAAGTGTTTTGCATGGAGTACGAATTATTAAATACACGGCTGTATTGGCTGCTTCTGCCCAAAACTTTTTTTGTAAGCCTGAATGAATCAAAAGGCATCTTGTTTTCTCAATAATTGTTCTATTCATACGCTCAGACATACCATTTTGTTGTGGGCTGTATGGAATCGTTGTTTGATGTTCGATTCCACTTCCAATCATTATCTTCTTCATTCTGTTGTTGCAATACTCTGTGCCATTATCACTTCTTAAAGTTTTAATAGTTTTACCTGTTTGGTTTTCAACAAAGTTCTTGAATTCTAAGAATTTATCAGCTACTTCAGATTTTGTTTTAATAAAAAATGGAAAAACTTTTAGGCTAAAATCATCAATAAAGATAAGAATATATCTCGAACCATTGATTGATTTTACTTCCATTGGACCACAAAGATCAGTATGTATCAGGCCTAGTACTTCTGTGGATCTACTTCCAAGGTCTTTAAATGGCAATCTGGATAATTTTCCTTTCAGACATGTCGTACAGTTTTCTTTACTGATATCACATTTTACTCCTGTAACGGATCCAGAATTCATATTTCTTAAAACTTCATTGTTAGCATGGCCAATACGTTTATGCCATAACTCAGACTCTTTAATTTTTATTTCGGATAGATGCGCACTATCATTTCCTATGTTCATTCTAAACATGCCATTCACAAGATCGCCTGTCACAATAATTTGACCAACAGCATTCAAGACTTGCAACCTTTTTTATTGAATTCTACTTTGTAACCATTCTCAACAATTTTAGAAACTGAGAGTAAATTAATGTATAAATCAGGAATATGCAAAACATCACGAAACTTAACCTTTTCTTTCAAATTTTTGTCCGATTGTACAATTACATCGACATCACCAACACCTTCAACGTTCATAACAGAGTTATTGGCAATTGTTACCTCAGTATTTTGTTCTTCGTAATTGCTTTTGAAAAATGAAGCATCTGAACACATATGAGCTGTTGCACCAGAGTCAAAAAACCAATCATTTTTGTTTAATTCACGAACTGTAAAAACTCCCATCATAGCATTTGCATTTTTCTTGATATTTGTTTTTTCATATTTACTTGGGCATTTAGTAGCAATATGTCCATACTTATTACAATTAAAACACTTGGTACTCTTTTCTTGAATCCTTTTTTGTTAGTAGCCAAAGCTAAATCTTGTGAATCAGCCTTTACATCTTGAAGTAATTTTAACTTAACAGCATCACCAGTTATTTTAATACCTGAACTTTGGATTCCCATAATCATTGGCTTATATTTTTCTGGAAGGCCAGCAAGCATCATCGATCCAACCCATTCTTCATCCATTTTTAAACCAGCAGCTCTTAGCTTGTGTGCTGTTGTCAGAATTTCATTTACATATTCTTCAACGCTCTTGCAGTCGTTTAGTTTTGTTGAACAGAACTTTTGTATTAAGCCGACTCGTCTTACTAAACCGCTATCTTCAAAAATTTTACACAATGTAATCCAGATTTCACTTGCACTTTTGCATTCTCGAATATGCGGATAAATTAATTTATCAACTAATAAGATAAGTTCTGCCTTTGCCTGAACTTTCTTTTCACTATTAGTTTCAGCATCTATAACCGCATTCCACAATCCCTTCATCTGGAAATATGCTTGAATAGAAAACTTCCAGTCTTCAAAGTTTTCACTTCCACGGAGCTCTTCAATTTGAAAACTTGATGTCATTTTCCTCCTTCACTATGTGTATAAATTCACAGCACAAATTATCACTGATATTTTTTTTAAATATTTATTAATTTATTATATTCAAACTCTTATTTCACGGAAAGGCCCATAACCTATTGTTTGTTTGAAAGTTTAATAAAGAATGAAAAATTTTATTTTTTTCAGTAATAACATAAAATACAAATTATATAAAACAATATAAACAAAGTATATAATAATGGTGTTCACTCTTATTCTTCAACACTAACTGGTCCCATTATGGGTCAATTTGACCCTTTTTTTCGAGAAAATCAAAAAATATCCTTTAAAAGAGGACATTTAAGGATTAAAATATTGTACGAAAATGTTTGCCGAAAAATTTCAGTGGGGGTCACCAAAGACACCATTGTTGTAAAAAAGCTTTTTACGATTAATTGGCTAAATTACATGGCAACTTCTATAAAAAAAATTATAATTTTGTTTTAAACGTGGTTTATTTAGTATGTAAATATTTATTTTTTTTCTTCAAATTTTCGAGTAAAAGGGAATTAGGAAATAGCAGTAGTATGACAATGGATTAAAGATTAAACTTAATATGTTTTCCTGTATTTAGCTTGACTTGAAGGTTCCGATGGGTCAAGGTTCAGCAAGCATTACACTTTGGGATTTCCCTTTGAATCTTTCTTCCAATACCTTTATATCCTGATGAAACCTTTCACCGTGTTCATCTGAAACCGCTCCAAGGTTTTCTTTAAAAAAAATTGAGATGAGAGTGCAGAAAATGCAGCTTTAGTGACATCTTAACGCCAATATTGTTAAAACCGGTTAGCATGCATTCAATATTTTCTGCATAGTTTTGTGCTTTTGAGTTTCCAAGGAATTCTGTTAACCAACTGCATAAATTCAAATGCTGTCTTTTGCATATCTGACAGATGACCATACAATTCTTGATCTTGTAATAATTTTCTAATATCGGGTCCATTGAGCATTCCTAGAAATAGTAACTTACATTAAATGAAATAAATTATTTCTTAAAACCTTATTTTACCTTCTTTTAATTTTGCTGCAGATAATCTGGGGAAAATTGTTTGAAATCGTTTGAAAGCATTTCCTTGTGTGTTTAAGTTTTAAATAAAATTTTTCACCACGCCCAACTTAATATGCAGCGGTGGAAGTATGACCTTATCTTTTGGGACAAGGGATTCATGGATTACCTTTTAGTCACCAATAATTTTTTCTTTACGTTCTTCGAAATATTTAATATGATATTGGCTGCTGGTAGCACGTAATTCCAATTTACAAAGAAAGCACATATATTTTGTGTATCCTGGTTGCATTCCAGTCAATATTGCAATCATTTTCAAGTCTGCGCATACTTCCCATTTATATTTATAGTATTCAATTTTATTTAAGGCATTTGAAATATTTGCGTATGTTTCCTCCTTTTTTGTGGAATACGCAACCGGTATTGATGGACGCTGATTTCCATTGTGCAGTAAAACTGCTTTTAAGCTGTGTTTTGAACTATCTATAAATAGTCGCCAAGCGGAAGAGTCCAGTGGAAGCTTTAGATATTTTAGAACCTCTTTAATACTGCAACAGTATACGAGTTCTTCTGATTTTTTAAAATAACTTTCCAGATCTGCATGTCTTTTTCTTGGAAATGTAACTTTTACATCAGCTTTTATCAAATTCCTGTTTATCAATCTGGAACATAATATTTCAGCTTTCTCTTTTGTTAGTCCTAAATCACTTACAAGATCTTCAAAATAAGCTTGGTTTATCAAATTAGGACATATGTTTAAACCATCAAGAGGCAAGAAACTTATATCTGTCGCCGCTGTTATTTCTGTATAGGCATATGTCATATTGGCCGAAAATATATGTGTAGGTGGTTGAGGTACCGGAACACCATCACAGCGAACTTCTGGTAAAATGACATTATTTGTTGCTTCGTATGTCATTATCGCGTAGTGCCTTTGGCTTTTACCAAATTTGTAATTTACGCAGAAATAGCATGTATCTGATTTGTGATCTTCTGGTTCAATCCATGTCATAGGCGCAGAAGATGGCAGCGCCTTAGTACCGCCTTTGTACCAGGTCAAAAGATTACTTTCGCAAGTAGTACATACAGTTTTTGGTATCCAAGCTTCAGATAAAAATCGTATTCCAAAGAAAAGAAAATATGGTTCTTCAATGATAGGAAATATCTTTCTTCTGTTTTGATGGTGCGTAAAATGTCCACAAATAAAAAAACCAATCTCTTAATTTGCAAACAGAATCCGCCATGCTTGTTGAAGCTTCACACCCGATACGTACTGCCGAGTAGCTCAATTATGCTTGATTTTTTTTTTCATTTTTTATTATTAATTTTAATTAATATCACACCCGATTTGTAAGTCACAGCTGACTAGACGCGAGAACTCAGTGTTTGGCCCGGCCGAACTTGACGCTGTTTTTACCTGTTTTGTATATGTTGGTGTATAATTTTACTAATTAAGCGTCAAGAGCTTTTTTTACAACAATGGAGTCTTTGGTGCCCCCCACTGAAATTTTCCGGCAAACATTTTCGTACAATATTTTAATCCTTAAATGTCCTTTTTTAAAGGATATTTTTTGATTTTCTCGAAAAAAGGGTCAAATTGACCCATAAAGGGACCAGTTAGAGGGTTAAGATCTTCCACAAAAATAATCCTCACACAATTCTTTATTTTTAATTTTTTAAATATTTCGCTACTCCTTTGTGTTGCATCATCAAGAAAATTTATTGATAAATAAAAGAAAATATAATTAATTAAAAGGTCAAATAAAAAACTATACTCCTATATATAAAATAATGTTTTTTATTTGTTTTTTATCGGGCTTTCAAGGCCTTAAAAATTAAAATTGCAATTTAGTAAAAGGTTATTTATTTCTTATTATTACATCTTTATTGTTTAAAATTTGGCAACCATAAACGTATAGAAATGATAATAAATAGTGCAATATTAATTACTTTTAAGGATAATTTGACTTACATTTAGTTTTCTACAACATATTTTTGTTCTTAAAAACACACATTACAGTTAAAATACACATGCAAAATTGTATGTTTTATTTTAGCAATTTTTAAACAACAATTCTAGTAATTTAGATCTCCAACTTCGGGCAATTACTAATGCATGGCTACAATCTATGTTAAAATATAAAAAGAAAGATTTTAATATATTTTTAAACATTATATCATCGATCTACTTCTAGTAATTAAGAAAAAAAATACAAATACTTTTTTAGATAGCTTTTTGAAAACAAGAAGAGTTCGTCCTAATTTCTATTTTAAACCACCTTAGTTGCTTTTTGTTGCAGTTATTTCTCTTTGATCCCAGGAAATAAAATGAGCACACAGTTACACAAACTAAAAATATGTCCTTTATTCTTTCGTAGTAGACCAATACTGCCTACAATAGTACCAAAAATTTGGTATAAAAGACTGCGGATACGAAAATGGCAGAGTTTAATTTTTGTAAGTGAACAATAACCATCGGAGTGATTTTGGTGCAAATATACTTAATAAGTGAACTAATACTAACTGTTATTATTAAAGTTTACATAAAAATGTGTAGTAAAAGGAACAACTTTTGTCTTATGTGGATTGTTTGTAGATAAACGACATAAAATAGATGTGTCGGTAAATAAGCATACTATTCTCCTTTATGTTGTCCCTTAGAACAGGGAAAATGGTTTATACTATCGGTTTGTTGTTCGTCTTGTTACGCAACACTTAGATCCTGGAAAAATTGTCCAGATTGCTCTTTTGTATTGCCATTTCTCGATCCGGTAAACTGGCTTTTACTACGTGTGCATAGACCAAATAATTGCTATTTGATATTATTTTAAAATAAGACAACATATGAAATACGCAAATGTTGATAGTGTAATTAAGACTGTATTGTGTCAGAAAAACGACGTTCCAGAAAGAATATCACCAGATTTAACTGAGTTTAAGTCATCTCCAAGCCATATTGTAAGCCCCCAATCAGAATATGCTCCTTCCGAAAGGGAATTTAAAAGCGAATTCCATGATCTAGTTCGGGATTTAGAATTGTCGAAAAGACAAACCGAACTTTTAGGTTCAAGACTTAAACAGTGGAACTATTTGCAAGAAAATGTTAACATTACATTTCGCAGGACCGAGGAAACCAGTTTGTTTGGATCACTACTCAACGAAAGCAATGAAACTAGTGATTTGACTTACTGCAATGATGTGAATAAATTGTTTGAACAACTTGGATATAGTCATGTTCCTCAAGATTGGAGATTATTTATTGATGGTTCAACAAAAAGTAATATAAGTACTTTTTATATAGTTCCTTTTATTTTACTTATATATGTTTATCTTCTATTTCAAGGTTTAAAGGCAGTGCTTTTGCATAACGATGGATCGCTCCCTTCAGTACCGTTGGCTTACGCTACAAACATCAAAGAAACGTATGATAGTGTGTCTCGAATACTAAACGCCATAGGTTATATAACGCACAAGTGGCTAATTGTGGCTGATTTGAAAGCACTAACAATTTTGAATGGCTTGCAAGGTGGTAACACAAAGTATCCCTGCTATTTTTGTGAATGGGACAGCCGAGATTCTTCCAAGCATTATATACAGAGAGACTAGAAACCACATACAACAGCTATTATTGGTGAAAAAAATAGTATAAATATCCCGTTAGTAAATCAAACAGACATTATTTTACCTTCGTTGCACATAAAGTTGGGCTTAATAAAGCAATTCGTGGAAGCCCTTGATAAAAATGGACCTGCATTCAAATACCTTGAACAGATTTTTCCCCGAATTACGAGCGGAAAATTAAAAAAAGGTAAAAAATGTATTATGAATGCATGTATAATAAAAACTAATTTGTGTGTAATCAACAGGTATCTTTATTGGCCCCCAAATACGAAAATTGGTAAAAGATGACAATTTCATACAACAAATGAATCTTGCAAAAAATAAATGCATGGAATGGTTTTGTCTCAGTGTGCGAAAATTTTCTTGGAAACACAAAAAGTGAAATAGTAAATAATATGCTTTCTGCCTACCATGCAATGGGTTGCAAAACGTCAATAAAACTACACTATCTACATGCTCATTTGAAAAGATTTCCATTAAATTTAGGACGGATTAGTGATGAGCAAGGTGAAAGATTTCACCAGGAATTATCTAAAATTGAACAGCGTTATATAGGAAAAAATAAAATCAGGATGCTTTCTAACTACTGCTGGTCCTTAAAGCGTGATACTGACAGCGAAGTTTATAAAAAGCAAAGAAATACATGTTATTTTTAAATAAAAAAACCCAAAAGTTAAAACACAAAAAATTGCATAAGTCATACATTTTTTAACCGATTTTATTGTTATTACCCATTTCTGAAAGCTATTTAATTTTTCTTTCTCATAGTAATAAATAAATACATTGTTGAGTATCTCATAAGCAGCCTAGAACCCGGTGAAAAAACTTTTTTGTTTTATGATGCGTTTTTTTTTTTGTATTTCAACAACTGTTACTTAGCCATTTCTTACCTGATTTTAAAAAGGTATATGCTGTTTGAAAGAGAATATTTACACCTTCTAAAAATTGAAAAAATAATATAAATCCGTTGTAAAAAAAAAAAGAAGTTATGCCCATTTAAAACAGGAAATCTAAGAAAACGCATTTTTTTCCACATTTACCGTTATAAAATCACTTTTCGAAGTGACTTAAAAAAACCAAACCTATTTTCGTTGTCCATGGACTCCAACAAAACAGAATTGGTGTATGAGAACCCCTGAATATATTTTTTTAACATTTGTATTATAGTGTATTTATTGACTCTGCACTTCGTTTAATATAAACGTACGGTTAACTGTCACATGATCGGAAACCGATTCCTTTCAATATTTGATCTAATTTAAGATTCCATTGGCGTCCTGATTGTTTCAACCCGTAAATCGCTTTTTTTTAATTTTAAAACTATTTGGATGTTTTCTATTAATAAAATTTTCAGGTTAAGTCATGTAGATATCATAATCTAAATCGCTGTTTAAATAGGCAGTTGATACGTCCATTTGGTGGAGGAGTAATTCTTGTTCAGTAGAAATAGCAAAAATCATTCTAATAGTTTCGTAGCGTACCACAGGCGAGAAGGTCTCGGTGTTATTTAAACCATATTTGCGCAACACGTCTAGCCTTTAAACGCTCCACTTCACCATTTTTATTTACTGGGAAGACCCACCTATTTGAAAAAGCCTTTTCACCCAAGGGAAGTTCTGTCAAATGCCAAGTTTCATTTCTAACAAAAGCATCGTATTCGGTATGCATTGCCTTCCACCATTCATGGCCATTATCACAATTTAAGGCCTCCTCAACTTCGTTCGTTTTCTTCGTTCAACAGGTTCGATAATTAATTCAAAGTATGGACCCCAAGGCCTTGACTGGCACCTCATATGGGAGGTCTGTGGGAAGCAAGAGTGAAGAGCTTCATGTACCATTTTAGACGAATTGCTGGTAACTTGAAATATACATTCGAAGAATTTTCAACTTTATTAGCCCACATCGAATCGTGTTTAAATTCTAGACCCTTGTGTCCTTTGACAGAAAATCTTGACTGTTTAGATATTTTAACGCCTGGCCACTTTCTCATAGGCGGCCCACTTCTAGCTCCATTACTAATCGGTGGCAGCGAGTAAAAGCGTTAAATCAACGCTTATGTTCAGGTGGAAAGATGATTATTTTAAAGATCTCCAGAAACGTTATAAATGGAAGTTTTTGCAGAAAGACTTAGAAGTTGGAGATCTTGTGGTTATTCGTGAGGACAACCTACCAACAAACGAATGGCGCATGGGTCGAGTTGTAAGGGTTCATCTAGGTAAAGACGGTCACGTCAGAGTTGTGGAATTGAAAACAGGGCGTGGCGTAATCACAAGACCAGTTGTGAAGTTGGTAGTACTTCCAACTTATTAGACTTGGTTATTTTCTTTTTCTTTATAGTATCATGGTTTCGGCAAAAAAGTATACGGAAGGGCGTCGTTCAACAAACAAGATGGTGTGTCGAGTTTGTTTAAAGGATCATCCTTTGCGTTTTTGTGAGCAGTTCTTGCAGGTGGATGTCAAAGAAAGGATGCAACTGGTATCCATTTATAAATATTGTGCAAGTTGCTTGAGCCACGATCATACCTGGCGTACTTGTGAAAGTACGGGGAAATGCAAGCGTGCGGTGATATGCATCACACGCTTCTGCATAAGCCGTGTCGAAAATCTAAAGAGAATAAAAAGACAAAGCGCTGTCAAAGGGGACCTAATGCGTCTACCCGCCCAAAGAGTAGAGGACCTAGACCGTCCCAAAACTCAGCCAGGGGACCACGTTCGTCCGATGATCAGAAAGGCGCGGGGCCTAGTTTGTCTCGAGCCTTGGTTCCTGCTAATCCAGGAACTCTTAAAGCGGCTGGGCAAAGAAAACAAGTTTGCCGAAAAGGATCTCCAGATATCGGTGCACTGTCAAGGTATCAAATTATGGAGAGAATTTTATTGAAACCAACTGCCATCATCAAAATTGTCATTAAGAACCGTTATATTTTTGAACGGGCGCTAATCGACCCAGGGTCGGACATATCAATAGTATCTGACGATGTGGTGCGGCGGCTTGATGCAAAGACTGTTCGGGTGGGGCACACTGAAAAATGCTTACTCGTGCTCAGAGGTAACCATGGCAACAGTGAGACGGTTGAGACGTATGCAACAGTTAGAAGGAAATTTAAAACTATTACACCTTTAAGATCGATTGACGGAAGGTTAGCCGAAGAATTTCCAGGATTTAAGTTGGCGGATCCACAATTTCACGTGTCGGCCCCGGTCCAAGTTAAGCTCGGATTGGAAATTTACTCAAAAATTATTAGAAATGGTGTATCCGGTGGCTCTTTTTGAAGGACATTAGCGCAGTTTTCAATATTTGGCTACATGATATCTGGGACATGTGATTCATAGGCGACCTGCAAGAGTATTTATTGTTTTCAAAGAGCTGAATTTAATCATGAAACTAAAACTCATTTTAATCATAATTATTTATTAATTTTATTTCTAGTTGTTTTTTTGTTTTTCTTTGGATATGCGTTACTGGTGGCTAAAGTGGATTAATAGGCTCATAGTGTGCAGATTCCTTGTTGATTTTTGAATTTATTTTTGGATTTACAATTGTTAATAAACCACTGGAGTCCCCAAAGCTTGAATTCGTGGGGAATAATCCTGATACTTTTCTTCTTTTTTTATTTCTTTATTATTTAGATAAGGTATTAATAACTTGGATTCTGATTGCAGTACTGCAAGGCGGCCGGGATGTTCATCTCTGAACAATAGTGAATTTCCATCCGTGACCAATACTTGATTGTGATGCCACATTTTAGTAACATCTGAACAGACATCTAAGGGTCGCTGTAATCAATCATCGTCTAGTTTTTAATTATATTATTCTTGTACTATTTTTTTTGTATATTTGATATAGTAGGCATTGTTAAACAATTTTCGCGCTTAATAGACGGGCTTTGTATTAGATCGTTTGCTTTAATTTTATAATTTAAATTTTGTTCAATAAACAATTTTAAAGGCAAGTTTATTTGTCACTTAGCTTTTTCTTTTAATACAAAAGTCCTACTTTGTGTGGTCTTTTCTTTTCTTTACCATCCTGGTTGGTGCTCGGTGACTAATTCGCGTCATTTTTGTGCGGTCCTAGTTGGATGAAGATAGCCGTTTTGAAGCCATCAACATCAACCCAACAAATATTTAGTTGTATTGGTAATCGTGTTATCAACTACATGTGAATTACGTATCACATTGAGAAAAAGAAAATAAAAGACATTTGTATTGTTGATGTTAACAAAAAAAAAAAAAATAATAAATAAATAAAAGAATAAATGGATAGCATATCAAAAGTATACTCTTCGCATAAAAAATTTAAAATTTTGCTTTTTTCAGTCCTATTATCCATTTTACTTCTTGAAGACCTTCTTCTGAATACTTCTTATTTGCTTTTTGACCTTTAATATACAAAATAATTGATAATACACTGCGTGTTCACAAGCATATAAACAGAAAGTGTATTTAATACAAAATACACCATACAAGATTTTGTGAACTAAGCAATTATAAAAATCGTGTAAATAAATAAAAACTTAACATTTAATAGATAGAAAATACAAACCAAAGAAATTCTTGACTACACATATAAAACATAAATTTAATGGTAGTGGTACTGATAAAGCAATTCTTTTCTAAAGTTATACATAAATTTACCTTACATTTCGTACAAAACATCCTTGTTTGTGCAGAACAGTTTGGTAACTTGCATCATCCTTTTTTTATCTATCGTAGTCCACTGATATAACTTATCTAGTCTGGTGTCCTTGGCGGCGCTGACTGAGCATTTGGCTTACGACGTCTTTTTTTCAATTTGTTTTTCCAGAGGTGGACGGCCATGCTGAGAGGGAGCTATGGTAGTGTATGAAAACAAAGAATCTGCTATTTCCAACTCAAAATCAAATAATCGCAATGCCTGCACTTGATGATCTTTGTTTATTTTCTTATATAGTATCCAACCATTTACACATGTCATATCAAAAAGATGTTAAAATATTCTACTTTTTATGGATATTTTGTGGCGACTCATTAAACAGTCCATCAAATCAACTCCGCCCATATGACGGTTATATTCCTTTATGATTTGAGGATTGTTTTTTCTTTCTTGTCAAATCGCTCTATTGTTAGTGTTTGCTCCCCTATATTTATATTATATATGTAGATATGGTACCGACGTATGTCGAAAGAAGGTTAACAATTCGATTGTCTTTCCATGACAGTGATGTCACTTAGACACCATGTATATTACAAATAAACTTCTGACTTGTTCCACGTTCAAATTTCATAATTACTTTTTCATCAGAAAGAGTTTTACTGTTTTTATTTCTATTTCGTTGAATAGTTCCTACAGCAAGTATACCTTGTGTGCGTAAATAAACTAACAAATTGTCAAAGTACACTATATGGTTTTTGAATCGAGGTACTTCACGAAGCAGACGAACAACTATGTTTGCAGAGTTTTGAACGTCGGGTTCTCCTTTAGCACGAGGTTCAGCTGAGCCACTATATATTGCAAATTTGTATGCATATCTCATTATAACACCCATTACATAAAGCTTAAAACCCCATTTTTTAGGTTTATGAGGCAAGTATGGATTCATTGGCTTCCAATTTTAGTGGAGCACATATGCTCGTCCACACATAACCTTCTTAATTTCGGAATGGTCGCAAAAGTTCTGTTGAGAGTCTCAATTGCTGGCCTATTTATATAAAACCTGTAACGTTTAGGGTCATCCTGAGCAAGCCTTTTAGTGTTATCGTTAATTATTTCACGAATTTTTTCGAAACGTCTTCAACTTATTTGGCTTGTTATTAGATAAACGCAACGGCGATTTTTCTCAGACCAATATTCATATAAATTTACGCAAGTCTACTATACTAACTATATCTTCCTGCAAAGTTTTTGGAAACAAATAACTCCAAAATTGATAGGAAGTCTTTAAACATTTTATATTATCCGGCAGACTACTATCTCCTCCCAATTGTACTTGATTTTCATTAAATTGAAGACTCCATTTTTTCCTCAAACTCTGAAGATTGGGGATTTATAGTTACTTCACTAAACTGAGAAGAAAAAGAATTCAAAACATTCATAGGCCAATTTTGTGAGCTAAATGTCTCCAAATTAAGCTGATGTAACTGGGCAACATCTAAAGTGGCTAAAAACTCCCGATCATTGTCATCGTTTATTATTTTGACGAAGGAGTCATGTAAAGAGGTATCAAGGTCAATCTCTTTCCCAGTTTTAGAGTTATCTATTAGATGCATTTTAGTATATTGTTGGTTATCACTTTTTTCTCTACCTTTTGTTTCTAAGGTATTCGTTGATGATTATCAATATCGGAATCGGTTTCGTCCATGCTGTCGTGGAGGAAATCTTCGCTACTCCACAATATTTCCGTCATCTTTACCAACTCTTTTTTACCTGACATAATTATTTAAAAAATATTCTTTGACGAATTCAAAAATTAATAAAAAGGATGTACAATGGAGGAACCAACGCTCAGTAAATTCATCAAACAAACTGTTACTTCAAAAAACAAAATCCGAATAAAGTTAAAAATAAAGCAATTCAAATCTAACAAAACGATTTTACCTTTATAGGAGAGTGCTCAGTTACAACCAATTAAAGAAGGTAACACTTTTTTTCCTATTTTTTCCTATTAAAGAACCCCGCGGGTACTGTTTTCATGGTTGAATCTTTTAAGATACTGAGAGCATTTAAGGGTTAACTGCTTAATACTCAAAAAAAGAACTGTTCTTTGCTTCAGACGATGAGAATTTCCTTGATAAGAAAGCTAAAGGTGTAGTTTTCCCGTCATAAACTTGTTGTAATATACATCCAACCGCGATGTTCAACGCGTCAACGGTTAATGTTAATCTAACTCCGATATTAAAATGAGTTAAGAAAATGCTTCAAAACAATAAGAAGCTATATTATATCATTTCAAAGACTGCTTTACTTCTCAGAGATCGTGTAATCATTGAATGAATCGGATTCGACAATTCTGTTAACCTACATATATATCTGTATATAGTAGGTCGCTCAAAATTTCGAATTGAATGGACTTTGTCCTCTGACGGTCTTATTCCTTTTCCTGATATGTTGTTACCAAGGAAAATTATGTCTGTTACTCCAAAGGTACATTTCCCTGCTTTTATGTTCAAGCCATATTCCTCCAAACGGCCAAAAACTAATTTTAAATCATCTAAATGCTCACTTTCATTTTCGCTTGCAATAAGAACATTGCCAATATAAACAAATACAAAATCTAGCCCGTCTTCAACAACTTCATTAACAAACCTTTGGAAAAACTGAGCCGACTTTCTTAATCCAAAGGGCATACGTATAAATTCGAATAAACCAAAAGGCGTGTTTTTGCTCGAACTAAATCAATTTCGAGTGTTTTTTTATTGGTCAAGTTTATATTAAAGTCATGCGTATGTGACAAAGGATATCTGTCAGGAACCGTTAAAAACTTTATCGCCTGAAATCTCCACAAGGACGCCAATCATTCAGATCTTTCTTTGGGACTTCATGTAACGCTGAAGCTACACATGAATTAGAAGGTCACCAAATGCCGGATTTGAGCAGAAAATCAAGCTCAGATTTGGCTACATTTTATTTGACGGAACATAAACGCCTTGGATAATATAACTAATCTATGTACTACTGTGTGCTTAATTGGTTTTGTATAATCTGGTTCCGATATTGAAGATGGGTATCGCTTTATCAAATATGTGTACTGATTATTCACAGTAAAGATTTTAGGTAGAGTTATTCTACAAAATTGAGACAAATTATTAATAGACAACTTAGTTAATGGGTCAATTAATGTTTTATGTTTAATATCAATTAAAAACCCATATTTGTGCAAGAAATCAGCGCCGAGTATTGGCTTCTCTATGTTCGCTTTGACAAGCACAAATGGAAATTCATGACCTAATCCCACATTTACATTCAGCATCTTCTTACCAAACTTAAAATTGTTGAACCGTTCGCTGCCGTAAGGATTATGTCAGAAACTCCTTTATTAAAATTTTGAAGTCGGAAAAACAGATATATCTGCACCACTGTCGACTAGAAATTTTAATTTATTACTTTTATCTAATAGAAAAAGGCGACGTGATAAAAAGCTCTGACTACCATTATCCGTCGCTTCAACAATGGATCGAACTAGTTTGTTGAATTCTTTTTTTTTAAGAAAAATAAGAACGAGACCGTATCTAAAGTGAAATCTGCAGACCCAATTTTTAACAGCCGACCTAGTCCTAGAACTGCTCCTGTTAAAACGTCTATTAAAAGATCAATATTGATATTCGTCTAACTGCTTTCTCATTGAGGCCACATCTAATGAAAGATTTTTAAAACTATTACAAATATTTATTGTAGCTTGAACAAGGTTCTATACCAATTTTGTCATGATTAGAGGTACTACTAAGTGCCGAGGCAGGTTCTCCAACACACGACTTCTCAAATAATATCTGCTAAATGTGTTACCTCAACAATATCAGCTAAATTTGAGCCAGTCAAGGCATCATTCAAACCAAAGTTTCTTTAACATATCAGGGCTAAAACTTGAATCTGACAGCAAAGCTAAGGGCCAGTAAAATTCTTATGGCTTATGATCTCCAATCTCAGAATCACATAAGGTTTTATATAATTTCCTGCTTTCACTCATAAAATGTTTATCTATAAGTATTTTCTTTAAATTACTATAACGATCACTTAAAGGTAGTTTTTGAATGACACCAAGAACAGGAACAATAACATCTTTAGGTAGAGCTGTGATGAAGTATTCGTATTTAGTCAAATCTTGTGTTACCTCTTTGAAAGCAAATTGCATCTAAGCGTGAACAAACCACTCTTCTGGACATCTCATCTTTCATCTTAAAATTGGATCAAGGAGCTTACAAGAGGGTATTAAAATATAAATTTAGTTGTGTTTATGTAATATACTAAAAAAAAGAATAACTTAGGGATAGTTATTTTATGTGTAGCTGAAAATCAGTGATCATGTAGAAATCTCCCATGCAGTAATATTTGATTCTTGTTTTCTTCTTACGCTTCAAAGAATTCTTCTTGAAGTTGATTTGATAAAAACTTATTTAATTTAAGTCGCCATTCTTCCATTTAAAAGTGTTTCTGTATTTTCTACAGTATTATTTCTTTAAAATGACGCTTTTAATTATAACGAAATTTCTTCTAGTTGCTTTCCCTTTCTTGTTCTTAAAAGGGCAGGTTCGACTATTGTAGTTCCCACAAATGCTTCTTCGTAAAGACAATTGCTTACAGCCATCCCTAAATTAGAGCGGTAAGCGGAACGTTTTCTACCGCTTACATTTAACGATCTGCTACCATACCTAAATAAAAGCGCCAAATTTACGTCAAAACGATAAAAACCGGGTTGCTTAAAAAAAGATAATTAAACAACCCTGTTAATTTTAACAAGTGCATTTTTATTATATTATTCTGTGAATTTAAGAAATAAATAAATAAAAAAATTGGTATATTGTGTTTTTTTTTTGTGCTAAAACCTTGTGATTCAAAACCTTTTTTTGCTTAAAAAAAAGAAGAAATATTGTGCACAATGAGTGACGCGGACGTTTTGGAGGTTGTAGAAGATTTACTGGTTTTGTGGACTATGGAGAAAAGACGTCAAGGAAATCGGGATCTGTTTAAAAGTCGCAAATCACACGGATTTTATTCCACGATAGTTTAATTTAAAAAAACCCCGATTTATTTTTTAAGTCTACCAGGATGAGTCATGAACAATTTTATGTTCTATTAAATCTAGTTGAACCCTGGCTAAGGAGATATTCGCACAGGAAACCCATTGAACCAGAGCGAAGGTTTTACATAACCTTACAGTAAGTATAATCACTGCATTGTTGATTAATTTGGATTCAAATATGTTATAAAGTTTTTTAGCTCACGGAAGCGCTTTACATGTTTTATCCATGAAGTTCCGAATAGGCCTGGACACTGCTAGAAGCATAATTTTACAAACATGCGAGGTTTTGTGGTCTGTATTAAAAAGCATTTATCTAAGTCTACCTCAAACTGAAGAGTGGGTAAAAATTGCTGAAGATTTTTACCGAACCACTAACTTACCGCTTTGTGTAGGAGCATTGGATGGAAAATATGTACGAATAAAATGCCCGCCTAATTCTGGATCACAATATTTTAATTATAAAAAGTTTAACAGCATTGTAAGTAACTATTTTAGGCCCATAAACTGAAAAATTAATAAATTGTTTTTGAGGTTTTACTTGCCGCTTATGATTGCAATTACACGTTTACATTAGTAGACGTAGGCGCATATGGTAGTCAAAGCGATGGTGGAGTTTTTAGAAACTCGCAATTTGGGAAAAAGATTTTAAATAAAACGTTGAATTTACCTCCACCAACAAATTTGCCCGGGTCTAATGTGCAATTCCCGTATTATATTGTAGCTGATGCAGCTTTTTCTTTAAAGGAAAATATTATGAAAAAAAATTGTGGACGTAACTAAAGAAGTTTTCAACAAAAGAATAAGTAGTTCTAGAATACGGATTGAAATTGCATTTAGTAAGAATGATCCTAACACTCGCTAATAAAATAAAAGTTGTGTCATTTTTTTACATATTATTTTTTAAGGAATATTAACTTCTCGTTGGAGAGTCTTAATGACGAGCATTTCGTTTTCACCTTAAAATGCAAAAAAGGTATTAACATTCACATATATGAGGTTAAAATCTAAAATAAATCAAAAGCATTTGTTTAATCCATTAGATAGTATTAGGAACAGTTGTTCCACACAATTTCTTGAGGTTTGGCAAAACCACTTCAACTGCTACAGAGGAAAGTGACACTTCAAACTTGAATAGTGTAAATAGACATGATTTGCACACTCCAAATACATCAAAACAAACATCCCTTAACTTGAGAAATGAACTTTGCGTGTATTTAAATTCTTTAAATTAATTATAAATTCTAAATTTAATTCTAAAAGAAATAACACAAATTTATTTTATTGTTTGTTAAACAAACTTTTATTATAATAATTAATGACTTTTATAAATTTTGATAAAAACAGACTTATAACAATAATAATTATTTTAATGAAAACAATGAAATCTAAGTAAGTTTTTGATTTATAATCATTTAAGGTACATATAAATCTACAAATTGATTGACCCTTAAAATTATATTTAAAAAAACATTCTTGAAATTTATCTGGGTTAGTCAATTTTTACATTTAGATTATTTTTACATATAGAGAATTCTTTCGCTTACTAATTTTAAAATTTCAATTTGAACCGTATCAACTTCACACTCGTCCAATTTATCAAATTTTTCTTTTAATAATTTAAAAAAATTGCTATATTTTTCCATTCTTGGTGCTGCTTTTGGTTGCTCGTACTTTTTCTTCATTGCCGTTAGCACCTCATTATTTTTCTTTTTCGTGTAGATTGCGAACTACAAGCTGATGTTTGGCTGGTGTTTTCATCCACTCCACACTTGAATCCAATTCTTCGGAAATATTACTAATGGTACTGAAATAAACAAAATAACATTTCACTACTATTATCACTTTTAAAACTGTTATATACATTTTTACCTTGCAGGCTCTATAGATTCTGCCAAAAAACTTAGACTCTCCATATGCTTCCGCGGGAATCCAAGTTTTTGTGACGATCCAGACGGACGATCTTCTGCCTGTTTTTGTTTACTGTACCTGTCACGTAAACTTTTCCACCTCACTTTACAATCTTTAACTAAATAAATTTAAATCATGCGATTTCCAAAGAAATCAAGTATTAACTTTTATTACCTGGAAAGTTTGCCTGCTTTCCAATATCCTCCCAAATCTTTTCTTTGTATTTGATGTCCTTATATTTCGCATCTCTTTTTTCATACAGACATGGATTTTGATGCACCAATTCTATTAACTGTTCGTTTAGATTCTATAATAAAAGAAGAAAGATAAGAAAATGTATTTAATTTTAAAGATTCACTTACCTCCATTTTTAAAAAACACAACCGTTTTTTTAAGTATTTTCTTTTTCCCACTTTTTTTGTTTTGTTTACATTCGGTGTCTTTTGCAACCAACTTCAATTTTAAACGCTCTGTCAAAATCGGATTTTCCAACCGCAAAAAGTTGCCGCCGCGTTATTTTGGTATGCTCCATATAAATTGTATGGGCATGAGAAATTTTGACAGTTAAAAAATGCTTGCCGCTCTAATTTAGGGATGACTGTTAATTTAATTTTATACTAAATGCATTTATTTAAAGTAAAAAATTGAATGAATAAAAATACAATCAAGGTACATTTATTTTACTAGGTAAAAGCGGTTCTACAACAAATACAACATTTGTAAAAACAACATGGCATTTTATTGTTGCTTTGTGAGTGGAAATGTCAAAAATAGAAAAATAAAACAAAAGAGAATAATTCTAAAAACAAACGCTCTCTTTGTTCTGCATACTTATGCTTGTTGTTAGTGTTTTTTGAAATTCGTAAACAAAAGTAGGAAAATATAAACAACTTTTGACATGTCCAACTACAAACCAGCTGGGCGGACGACACTACCTAGTAAAATAAATGTACCTTGAATACAATCAAATGTATAATAACCAAAACAACATTTCAGAAGCTAATTTAGTTAAAAAAAAAAACAATTTAACAAAGTTAAATTAAAAGAGAAGGATATACATTAAATGTACCGACATAGAATTTTTTGTGTAATCATTGCATTATGAGTGGACAAATGTAAATAAAAGAAAATTTTATTTTGATTAAGAATAATAATTATACATAAAAAAGTAAAATGTTTAGGATCAGCTAATACTTTTGTTGCAAGAGGAGATAAATACGGACACACGAATGGTTCGTAGAGAGCATCGATTAAATAAATGTATTTTTAAAACTTACAATTAAATATTAATTAAAAGTTTTCCAGAACGGGCGCATGGATTTTCTCCTATGTAGTACAACCAACGCCGGCTTTACTTAATAAAGATTCGCTGCATTGCCGGCCCTCGGCCGGTTGCAAGAATTTTCTCTTCTGTGGTATGACCAGCACCGGCTACGCCGCTTACTGCTGAATCTTTTTTGTGTACTATTGCCGCTAAACTAAATTTATTTTATACAGGTAGTTACGTTTAAATGAAAAAATACCTTCTTGGTCCTTATCTGATGTTTCAGTTTTCTTACTCTTTTGCTTTTCAATTGAAAAGGCATCGAAATTACCTTTCCAATCATACCCATCTTGTTCAATTTCACCATAAAATACTCGATATATGCCATATTACACATACAAACTTTGGAGGTCTGTACTTCAGAATCTAAGGGTTAGCCCCAAATTTTTTACTGTTAATTTTTTGCTTAAAATTGCATTTTATACCACGTAGACAATTTTTTTTTTTTTAATTTTTGAACTGCATCCATAAACTAGATTTAAGCCCTTAAAAAATCCTGAGGCGATGTATCCTGTTGAGAAATTTGAAATTTATTCACCGGTTTGGCCCTAAAATTACTTTTTATTAATCTAAAATTTTTAATTAGATGAAATATATTTACTTGAACTCCACTATCAAAATCAAAATAAACAAAAAAATGAAAAAAGTTCTATATTTCACGCAAATAGAAAACATTCATGATAAGGAGAATTTTGTTTTTAGTAGATTTTTTTCGGGGAAAATATTATATTAATTAATATTAGTCCCCTTTACAAAAACTTGCGTGTTTTTTTAAAACAAATGTAAGATTAAATGTAAGTCAAATTATTCCTAAAAGTAATTAATATTGCAGTTATTATTATTGTTTTTATTTTATTCTCATTCATAAAGCGGATAAAGACAAAACTTTATTAACCTCTTACCGTCCTATGTTGCTGAATCTCTGTTTATCTAAAATATTAGACTAAATTTTTGCAAATAGGTTATGGTAGCTTTTTACTACTAACAAGCTTCTCCATAATTGACAATTTGGCTTTAAAAAGGGGAGCACGACAACTGATAGTCTTCTCTTTGTTGACTATCAGATTGCAAATTGCCTCTTGTTACGAAAACATGCAACTAAATATCGCTTGACTTTGAATGAGCATTTGATAAAATTGGCCTTCAAAAAATAGCTGTTCGCATAGATAAGTGTTACTCTTAGCCATTTCCTTTACATAATATAAACAGGGAAATAGATTTTAGTGCATATGCTGACGATTTAAATTTGATTAGTAAATCTGATAAAAAAAACGCTGCAATAAATCTGGTACTTCCCTTTCCACCACCAAATGTAGCTACTTACATGTGTGTTGACTTAAAAACTGTAACCTTCGACTACAAATTTCAGAAATTACTATTTCTAAAGTTAGCTCAATGAAAATACTTGGCATAATAATAAATAAACGTTACAAATGGAATGACCATATTGATTATCTAACTTCTACACTGGCATAACGATTAAATATCATAAAATGCCTGTCTAGCTCTCGATTTAAATTTAACTCCATATCCCTTATTTCGATTTCAAAAGCACTCATTATCTCAAAGATAAATTACGGACTACCAATTTTTGCATTTCCACCTAGTTTTTAGCTTGGAAAACTGGACTCCATCGTAAACGGACATAAGAGCTCTTCTAGGCTCTTTTATGAGCAGAGAGAAATTTACAATGCAAAGCTGTTTAGGACTTTTTTCTACTACCCAAGCTCACCTATCTATCGGCTTGTAAAAAAGCTGAAAAATTCAAAAAAGATATCAAAGTGTCCATCTGATATTTACAAGTGTATGTATAACGGGAAATGAATTTGAATGAACTAGGAAATTTGGTTGTGGGAAGGGGGATAGAGGGAGTAGTACTTGTGATAATTTGATTTGAATCTTTGTACACTGAAAGTGGCAGAAAAAACCTCTGCAGGGTGTTTATTACACAAACAAACTGTTCGGCTAGAAAAAGAATTTTCTCTGTAATGCTTAGTGCGATTCACTCGCCAATCGACCAGCCACAAAGGAATGCGCTCTTGATGCAGAGCCCTTGCTCGTACGAAATTACGGTTCTCAGGAACAAGTTCCCAGATTTAATAAGAGCACATTCCGTTGTAGTAACGATAACAGTGAAACACACCCCACATTGCGCCGATACTCCAGTGAGTCAATATAGCTGGACACCCTACTGTCACCGATGAGTTTCTTCGCTCTCTCCTGCACGCGGTCGAGTAACTCCAAAATGGATGTTGAAGTATCGGCCCATACATGACAGTTGTATTCCATTTTTGGTCTGATAAAGGTGACATAGATATCAAGAAGATCAGATGGAGTGAAGTATATCTAACACCGTTTCAGAAAATCTAGGCACTTGAATGCTTCTTTTGCGACATGAAAAATATGCTTGTTCGAACGAACATTACATTGAATTTTCATGCCTAGAACATCGAGAGCTTCTGGTTCCTTATTATATATATCACCCATAATTACAGATGAGGTAGCACTGGGTTTAATGAGCGTTAAATTAAAACCTGTTCGCCACGCCACATTTGGAGATTACCAAAAGGTCGCATTTAAGGGTATCGTCCATGTACTTTCTCATAGTTCCAATTTCCTAAAAGCTTGGTCTATTGCGAAACGAAGATGAATGGCATATGCTACTGTCATCTGCGAAAGAATAGATAGGGTTGAAAGTCTGGCATGGAAGGTCATTAAGAAAAATAAGATTTAGGGAAGGGGAAAGGACGAAACCTTGCGGTACCCCTGAACTTACCTTGATGAAACCCCATCTATAACAAATCGAATAGTGCGATCCCTGAGAAAGCGCGATATAAGTCGAGTAAAGCTATTACCGACACCAAAAGCAATAAGTTGTGATATGAGTATACGATGAGAGACTTTATCAAACGCCTTGGAAATACATAAATAAAGACACCACCTTACTTTCGCCGAAATGGTGAATGGATTGACACCATTTTTCCGCAAGGAAGGCCAATAAGTCACCCGTAGAGCGCCCCTACGAAAGCCGTACTGCCGGTCACTAGGTAAACTGTTGGACCCCAAATATATCACAGGATGAAAAAGTGCAGAGCAAACTGCGATTGGGCGGTAATTTTCAGGGTTGTTAGCCTCTCCCTTTTTGGGGATTGGTGTTGCATTAGCACCCTTCCAACATAATAGGAACTTACCAACATGGTAAAAAATGTTAAAAAGTTTTTCTAATGGACGCGCTTACGTCGAAGAGCACCGCTTCAAGACCAGTACTAGAATTCCATCCGGACCAGGGGACTTGATTATGTTGAGATCCGTTAAAACCTTGTGCAGTTAGCACGTGCTCAAGGAAAAATTTTGAAAAATCATCAAAATACTTTTTTTCCCTCAATCTTAGTTTTTTAATAAGAAGTACTATAAATTAAATCATCATTCATAACTTAAAAATTTGTTAATAGTTGTATTAATGCCGCAAGAATCAAATAAATATATATTATAATTTTCAATTGAGCTCTAAGTTGCAAAAAATTATGGTACTTCTGCTATAACAATAAGACGAAAATATTTATAGAAATTAAAAAATGCCAGCAATATCTATAATAGCAACTATTATTAAAACAACGGTAAAACTATTTGTTCGTTGCTCACCTAAAAATTCCTTAAGCGAATTGTTTTTATTCCCCTAAAATTTAAGCAATTTATTTGACATTGCACACGTTGACGCTCTCAAGCTGATTAGTATACAGGAATATATAGACTTCTTAACGAAGCAGCGAGAAAATGGACACGTTGGTAGCATGAATTGTGTCTATAGAAGTGTTACAAATAACGAAAAAAGGAAGGGACAAAGATTGAAAGATGAAAAAGAAAAATAATGAAAAGAAAAAAGGCACTTCAGGTCATTATTATGTGATATTTGGACACACAGTGGCTATTTTTACCACTTCATTTCATGAACAGACTTGACTATGGAATATGTTGAATTTGAGAGTGATGAATCGGGAGATGATGTGCAGGCGATGGATGACAGAGTGATAACATTCCAAATTGCTCTAATAAGCCGATTCAAAGACGAATGCTTGCTTGTATGGATGCTGGCAATATGTCAACTAAATTTGCTATACATTTCATCAGTATTGAGGATCTTGTTCTTAATTGCACAAGTTTGCGTGAACAACGTAAAAATATCGCTTGGCTACTGTGCTTACCTCGGAGAACGTTAAAAAATTTATAGATATCCCGATCATTACAGATGGAACTGGTGCTGCAGTTGCTCAATCAGTCTACGTATATTTGCTAAAAATGAATGTGTAGAATTTGTTAGAAATGATATGTTTTGATAGTGGTGCTGGAACTTTATTGGAGCGCAGCTTATTGTGGTTGCCATGTTGCCACCACATTGCAGAAATTCTATTAAGAGCTGTATTTAAGATTAATGTAGGAAATACAAGTGGCCCAGAGGTGGCGATTTTTGAACGATTTGCACTGGAATGGAGCACACTTAATTCAAAGGGATTCAGCACTTGTATACAGGATGATCAAGTTTTGAGAGTCATATCTGTCCAAGAACACGAAACAAGCAAGAACTTTTGACTTAATATTTAGCTAAAGTTCATATTCGTCATGATTATAGAGAACTCCTACAACTTGCATTTATTTTTCCTGGTGGTAGCATCTCAATTTCACTTCTCGTACACCTGGAGCTACGTCTCATGCAAGATTCATGCCAAGGCCATCTAATGTCTAAAATTATACATATTTCATGCACACTTAAAAATTTCTGCGAATCAGTTGAATGGAATTCGTAATATCTGCATTTTCTTAGTAAGTCTCTACATTCCATACTGGTTCAGAACGGGAAATGCAGTTGAAGTGCCAAATAGAGATATGCAGCTGATAAAGGGGATTATTACCTTTTAGGATAAAGAAATATCTACAGTGCTATCGAAAAAAATTCGGAACCATCTGTTGTATTTATCAGAGGAGGCAATCGCTCTCGCTTTTTTTGATCCACATGTTGACTCAGAAACAAAGAAAAATATGGTTTTGGCATTGCAAATAGAGCCCGAAGAAGAAAATCATATCGGTAATGATGTAAATGTTTTCCCTTTTAAAAAAGTGTGTGAAAGCGTTGATGGATTACAATTATTCATATTCAAGGATTTGAGTTCTTTTGTGACTACCAAAACATAATTTTTTTTATCTCGTTTGGAAATTTCTATGGATTTCTTACTCTTAGATCCGTCAAACTGGCCTAAGAGCGAAGCATTTTGTAAAAGGGAACAGATGGCCAAATGCATTACTGTTGTAAATGATGTTGCCGAAAGAAAAGGTAAACTAATAACTGACTTTAACAGATCCTTAACACACAACTGATAAAGGCGCTTTCACACTATAATACTGAGTCGTATGATTTTCATTTAAATTTCTCGTATGAGAATGATTTAGATTTCGAAAAATCTAACGTATCATTACAAAACGCTTTCACACTATCACACTTAAAACAGTTTATAATTTCTCTGTAGTAAGCAAACAGCTGTTTCTGGCAATAACTTTTTATACTCTTCCTTTTAATATTGTTGACATATGTATTAGAGAAGTACGATGCCTGTATGAAAAACTTTAAGCTGCCGGCGGATACTAGCCGATTGGGAACAAGTGTAGAAAAGCTGTAACTCAGCGATTTTTATGAAATTTTTTTGCACAAAATTATGATGTATGTATATGACAATTTGTATAGAAAATAATCAAAAATACTATTTCTTTCAGCCGTTTTTGTAAATATTGATTTTTTTGCTGTTGAAAGCTTTAAGGCATATTTGTATTATAAACTAACAAAAAGTTCAATAACAATACACATGCTGATTAATTAATTTTATTTAGTACACAAGTACAATTTTTAGTGTGTTTTTGGCAATACCGACAGTTGAAAGTAAATTGTAGAGACCGTAGAAAGATTTAAGCACTACACATTTAAAGCCTTCACTAGCAAAAAAATCATTTGTTTTCCTAAACTTAGCGAAATTGTTAGGTTACTTATAAGAAAATTTGTAATTAATCGATGGATATGCTTGAAATTGTTTTTGTTTAACATACATATCTGCACTGAAAGTTTCGTATTAGCACATCGTTAAAATTAGTTTGAAAATAAGAAAAACATTTACAGTTCTTAATTACCTATAAAAATCTGGTTGGTATTTTTAAGTCGGCGCAAGACAAAAATCAACCGCGGATAAGCTTTGATTATGCAGCAATTGGCTTCGGTCTCTGAAAAGCAGCTGTTTGTTTAATTGGCTTCATTTTTTGTTGCAAAAAAACAACCCTGATAATATGAAATGTCTTAGCTTTTAGAAAAATTTCAAAAAATAGAGAGAGCCATCGGTGTGTCAAATTTTACTTCTCAATCTATGAGATTTTACTTAAGATCGCTTTCACACTATAAGATTTTTCATATTATTATTTTGAATTTTTGACAAATCTTAATACTCAGTCTTATAGTGTGAAAGCGCCTTGAATAATATTTATTACACATTGTAGAGGTCTATTGTAAGGAATTTCCAACCTACACAAAATCTTCGTTGATTTCAAATAAAAATAATAAGCTAATAAAATAAAAATAAAATAAAAAACATTATATTTATAGTACTTCTTATTAAAAAATTTATCAAATGCAAAAAAGAAGTATTTTGGTGATTTTTCAAAATTTTGACTTTTGACCCCAATATGGCACGGGTAGGCACCATGCTATCAGCTTGAAAATTTACTATATCAATTTTGGCATCAAATCGCATATTTTCATTGCTACCCGCATTAAAGTTTCTTTTTTTTTTGGCTTTTTGCTAGTGCCAATTTTGCAAGAGAGAACTCGCAATCTTGACAGCACAAAATCAAACTAAATTTAAACAACATGTATTAGAGATAAGCTATATTTCGATACCTGTGATCTAATCACTGTAATTTAAAAATCACTGATCAAAACATTGACTGAGTTTATAAATTAACAGTTCCGCGAAAGAACGTTCTTCTTTATTTTCATCACCGAGTATACAGAGATGGCACGAGACGGCTATAATTGTGTTTCTCTGTGCATCTCTTTCTTGACATCCTATCGACTTTACTTTTGTTTTGATTTGTGTTTCTAGCACAAGAAAATATTAAAAGTTTTATTACGGGCAAAAATAAGGGTAGGTTTTTTGTTAAATTAATAAAATTATCAAAAATAAGTGAAATTTATATTTTTTTTTTTTGTAGCAGAAAGCAAATGTGTTTATTGTTAATAACATTTGAGTGTGTTTTTAATTCTATTTTTTTAAATGTGCAGGAAGAAAGCTAACTACAATTGGTAAACATCATGTAAGTATACAACATACAAACATTGAAATTTTTCTGTTTAATTAAGTCAACTTTTTCTTTTTAAATTCCAGGATGTCCAACAGAAGAGATCTTTCTTATCTTCCCAAGGGAGGCTTAAATCAAGTTTACAGACGCAGCTTAAAAATTAAAAAAAGTTGTCTACAGGGTGTAAATAATTTTAAGCAAAACAGAAAATTTGGGGCAGACCCTTAGTTTCGACGTTTATATGTACAGTATGGCATACATCGATTATTTTGTGGTGTAGTGAGAAAATATAGGTATCACTTAAGGGTAATTTTAATACCTATTCAATTGAAAAGGAGAATATTAAAAAAATAAAAAACAGTTAACGACAAAAAAAAAGCTTTTCATACAAACATAATTCCTAATCAAATTATTAAGTTAAGTGACAATATTATACGAAAAAAGATTTTGTAAAAATTCTTTATTAAGGGCTTCCCTTAATGGCTTGGCCATACCAAAGAGGAGAAAACCCTTCCGCCCGGCCGAAGGCCTCGCTCAAAAAATCTTGAGTAAGCGAAGTCGGTATTGGTCATACTAAAGAAGAGAAAATCCTTGCGCCATCCGATCAAAATATGTTTATATGAAAAAATAGTTTTGTTGGTCGTTACATGTTTTTTCTATTTTTTGCTATTTTCCTTTTTAATTGAATAGATGTTGAACTTACCTTTTCAATGATACCCTTATTACCTCATTTCACCACCAACGTACAAACTTTGGAAGCCCGTAACTCCGAAACTAAGGGTCAGCCATTTAACATTTTTTGCTTTTAATTAAATTTTACACCCTGTAGATAACTTTTTTTAAATTTTTAAGCTGCGTCCGTAAGTTTGATTTGTTCCCCATAGGATTCTTAAAGGTAAGTAAAGCTTTTCATTATAATTAATCTCTCTGATTATTGGAATCAGATAAGGTTCCATAGGATAGTGATTATGGTCATCAATGGTTCGTAGAGGAAATAGAGATACAAATGTGAAGTCACTAGAGTTTATCGGCAAAATGGTACTAAAACAGTTGACAGCACATTTTATTTTTATAGATGAAAATTTTTTAACACTGTTTAAAGAACTTTACAATAATTGTTAAAAAACACATTTTTCTGCTAGCTGTTAATAAAATATGTAAATTGTAATGTAAAAAATGTAAAATAAAAAAACACAAATATTGTAAAACCTTACGGCCTTATGTATAACAAAAAATTAGCATGAGGTTGGCATAACTCCTAAAACTAAGCAGAGTCTCTGCAAGGACCTCCTCACAATTTAAAACTAAAAATAGTTCTAAAATGTAGTAATGGTTCACTATAACTATCTACAATGATTTTAAGAGGCTGGTCCTACGACAAAACACACTGAGACCCTGCTCAATTTCTACACTCATGCCAAACTCATTCTAAGTTTTTGTTATGCATACGGCTGTTAGTCTTTATTGTGAAAATACTGTATCATTGTTAAATAAAATATATAACTTTCTAATAAAAATGAAAATAACATTACAATAAAAACATTAACTGAAATGCTAAATTGTTTTTAATATAATTTTTGGCTGAAGGTTAACTAAAGGTAATAATATTTTGTATATTTTAATTTTAATAATACAAGTATTCGGATAATATATTGTATGTATTTAATGGGTTCTGAAGAAAACATTGTCAAGCTTACTTGGATCATGAAACAATTACATATATACCTTTTAAAAACATTTTTAGCACACATATTATTTTGAAATCACTTTGATTCATTGCTTCCAATTCTTTTTTCTTGGTTTTGACATCTTTATAAGATTTTTTTAAATTCCTTACCACCGGGCCCTAAAGAATCACTTTTATTGTCATCACTCCTTCTTAAACCAAATAAGTCCTCATCATCATCACTTTCTTCGTAGGGTTTATTCTCCTCTTCATGCAGTTCATTAACTCTTGCTACTTCTATGCGCTTCTTTTTTTCTTTGTTTAGATTTTTCCAAATTTCAAAAATTTATATTCCTCGCCTTAAAACGATTGTCTTCCAATATATTTAGTACTTGTCTTGCTGCTTGTTTAGTCGATTAGCATTTTATTTTAATTGCCAACTCCTGATTGAATTTGCGTTACTTAGTATTAGTTGTACACGAGGCTTACGTTCACTTTCAAAATGGATCCACAATGGCCTTGTAATACAAATGAGCATCAATGAAGAAACTGTTAAAGAAATCAGGAGATATAATTATATTTGCCATTTGGTCATAAGAAAATTTTTACATACCCATGCATGTAAGCTTTTAATAAATTCCTGCCTATTAAATGTTCCAAACCTACTTCTAATTCCTTATGTGTAACAAATTGATAATCGTCATATGTTTCTACTACCACAGCCAACATCTTGAAAACTACGTACAATTTTTTTTATCAAAATCTGTATGCAAATGGTGTAAATACATTGTTTCAAAATCAATTGATGTTTTTATAAATTAGTTTTTTTCCAATTTTTGATTAATTTTGTGTGTTAACACACCAACAATGATGGTGCATTTTTGCCACAAATCACAATTACTGCGTTAAAAAACACTGCAGATTTAAAAACGTTTTCACTTGCATATGCTGCGATTTTCTTGTAAAACCACAGCATATCACATTTTTATAATAATTTAACAATTAATTTCTTTATTTTTACGAAAATTAATTACTTTTTTTTAGCTAAAACTTTTTGTGCTTTATGTTTTCTTGTAAAATATCTAGTTTTTCTTTTGTTTATTATTCCTTGTTCATAATAAAATAGCACTATATTTGTCTCTTTTATGAGAAGCTGCAGAAAACCTGATTATATTGTTTTTCAAGTGCCAAGGGTTTTACCTCTGTATACCATGTGATTTTCAAACATACAAACTTAAATTTTATTTTACTTTGTTGAGAGAAATGTTAGTACCTTTGACCATTTCATTCTTTCGTAAGTCAAAGCAGCTTTTTCATTGCTGTGTAGCTTTTTCTTATTAACAACAGCTATCCCTTTTTCTAAACTTCACACATATGTACATACCTATCTAACAAAAAAACAATGTTATGTGTTATTTCATTTGAACCTAAGTATATTTAGTGTTACCCAATTTTATTTTCTGCCCAAAATAATATACAGCTGCCTTGAATGTAGAAATTAAACTGTCTTTTGCATTATGGTTGCTGTTTGCATGATATATATCATTTAATATATGTACTGTATTCTTTCTGTACAAACAAATAAAAAAAGAACTGCAAACGGTGATCACGGTAACTACTAAAGCCCCTTTCACACTATTATACTGAGTAGTAAGACTTGTCAAAAACCTAAATTCTATGAGAAAATGTGATGGTGTGAAAGCAATATGTTATTTAAGTATGAAACAGTACGGAAAGAAATTTTACACCCCATAATACCGATTCATTTTTAGAAAATTTTCTAAACGTTAACACTTTTCATTTTATCAGCGCGCTGTCGTCTCCGCTATCTTTTCTTTGTCATACAACTGCTTAAATTGCCCCTATACTTGTCGCTTACATATGGATTTTTTTTACAAAAAAGTAAAAATAACTGCAACTTTTTTATTTTTATTTACCAAAAAGCTGAACGGCCAAAAATTGTCATGAGGCGGCACTTCCGCACCATACGTAATAATTTTCAGTAGCCGTTACTTAAATTTCGTACCAGCTTGGTTATTTTCATTATATGCGATGTATGATAGTGGGAAAACAAAATGTTATGTTACGTTAGATTTCCTTACAATCAAAACAATTCTTATTTGATTTCCATCTTACAAAATCCAACGAAAATCTTAATACTCAGTATTATAGTGTAAAGAGGTTTAAAAAGAACGATGATTTGAATATCACAATCACGGGATCACTCATCCCTAACATATGTTCATCAAAGCGCGCAGTATTTCTATCGTGGATTGACCGCTTTAGTGCTTTGAATAGCCATATTTTAATTAACCCGAAAACCAAAGTTGGTTTTTTCTTTATCTTATGCAAAGCAAGGAACCTTTCTAGGAAAAATAAGTTTTTGGTTAAAGCAAAAACAAACAAGAAATATTATAAACAAATTTATAAACAAATAAATTTTGTATGATTTGGTCATAGGTAAAATAAAAGATATACGAGTAACGAGATTTTGAACAAGTTGTTAACGTTTTATATACTTTACTAGTAAAATAAATTAGTTTATTTTTTTAATTTTCATTTTACATGAAATTTTTAATATTCTATAACGGGATAGCCCAATATAGGAATCAAAGGAAAGCTTTTTATATAGACTATCAAGATCCTTACAAAATTATGTTGAAAAATTGGTAGCATATTAGAAACTAGTTAAATGTTATTTAACTTTTTACTATTAATTTTTCGAATATTTTCACCTGGTTAAATAAAATTGGATTTAAGAGCTAGATTTTCATTTTTATTACTTAAATATTATTGGTTGATAATAGCTTAAAATTTTATTTGCGATACGTATGGCGCTTGATAGCAATTTTGATAAGATGTTCTATGATAATTACGAAAAGGAACAATCCTTTTCGTAACTTAGTGTTTGAGATATCATAAAATACTTATAAACACTTTAGTGATACGTTACCCTAAAAAAATAGCTTATCGACGAATTTGTCGTCTTATATTTATTTTAAATGTACTTTTTCTACCGTAGGACAAACTTTTATTTTTAAACATAATATCTTAAAAAATTATTTTATTTTTGGTTAAAAAACATTTAGGTTCTTATGAACAGCAACGTTCGTTTAATGAAACATATTTGACAAAAAAGTTGATAAATCAGTATTCGAAATGCCAGTGATTTAAAAGAAGTAGCAACCCAAACTTTTCAACGAGCAACTACAAAACCACTATCGTAAATAACTATGAACGGAAATTTAGTTTCCTTCTTATCAACCAAAGTATATCTATATCAAGTACACGCGGGAGCTCAGCTAAAAGTTTTTCGCTTCATTTTTTATATGATATTACTTCAGAATTTGTTTGCATTTTCTTTATCACCACTTTCTTTAAAAAAACAAATCTTTATGTGTGTGATGTGTTGTGGAAAAACTGCATTGAAAAGTGATTTAAACAAGAAAATTTGTTATTATTTTATTTATATTTAAATATTTCTTTTAGCTTTCTTTTTTTGTGATTGTTTTGAATTTTCCCTTTTTCGTTTCAGAGACGGTAAGTGAAATTTTCAAAAGGAATATTTATGTCCCAAATTGCAACTAACACATTTTTCATGAATTATGTTACGATTCTTGTGAATTACTTTTAATAAAAACAAATCAATTTGTTATAACTTCTTTCGTTGCTATTTATCAAAATTTGATTTCAAATTTATGTTAATAAGAAAGTACAAGTATACCTGCTTTAACATCTTTGGATTGTAGTTATGTAGCTGCTTTTTGACGCAATAGTAGATTTTTACACAAACAAATTGCTTGTTGTTGTTTTAATGTTTCTAATGTTGTTTTTGTTGTAGACTTGCATGTACTTGATATAGATATACTTTGTCTCTTGTTTTTAATGTAATAATAAGACACATCCTGTGTTATGAAAATTTATGGCCCCTGCTATCATCTAAAGGCCAGGATTGACTATCATACTCAGTCGTACGATCTGTCAAAGCTTGCATGTGTGCTCAAAAAGTATGATAGTGTGACAGACTTTTTGGCAGATCTGTACGATTTGTAATCTTTTGAAATTATTCATAAAATGATTTTTTATATGCGATCAGGGTTGATTTTTTTAAGTTGAGGAGAAAAAAGTAACAAAATATTAAGAGCGCCTGATTTTGCATCTTTTTTGTATAATAGTGTGGCACCTATGAGGCCATTTTGAAACGATTTTTAAAGTTGAACAAAATATTCTCAGATTTAAATGTGAATAAATCGCATGATTGTGTATGATAGTGAATCCTGGCGTTAACATGAAGAAGATTCAGTAGAGTCATTAGCATTGAATGAAATGTACCACTAAAAGATTAAAAAGGCTTATTAAATTGCTTAGAGAATTTAATAACACAGTAGGTCTGTTCAGTAACTTTACTAGCAAAAACTGACAACGAGAGAGCAAAACAGAAACTTTTTAAAATATTCTCCAAAATATAAAAAAGTAAATGAACGCTTTGCTAGCAAAATTAGCAAAAAAAATTGCTGTGGCTTCGGGAATGATATTTAAGACTTGAAAACTATACGGCATGACCATAAAATAGTAAAATTTTTAGAGAAAACGTACTAGAGTTCAAAAACGTATAATATAAAGATCAATAAAATCCAGCAAACTGGTAACCACACGAAAAAGTTGAAAATAATGCTTCAAGTAGTCAAATAAATAAAATATGTACATAAAATGTTGTACATATTTTTAATTATTAGGTAAATTTCAAAAGCGTTTATGATGTTAAGGCGCATCGTGAATATAATTTTTTTCTGCAGTTAGTTTTAATAAACATTCTTCTTGTGATTGAGATGTAAAAATATTTATATTTTACATAATAATTGTACTTTAATTATAATTATGTATAATAATTGTACTAGTCTTCTTTAAATTGTACCGAAAAATGTACATTGCATTAAAGGTCTCATCACTAGCTTATTTACTTCTAATTTTAAAAACAATACAAGCCTCGAAGATTCTAAACTAAATTTCTGTTGTTTTACACTCTTTTGCTGTGTACTTCCATAGCTAAATTTAAGAACCATAATAAAATAATATTATTTTTATATTCAGATAATTGTCAAATACTTCCATTTTTTTAATGTTAAGAAAATTTCTTTAATCAGACATTTGAAAGCTAATTATTTGTAAACAAAGTAAGAAACTTGTAAGACATTTTTTTCTCAAGTTTTTTGAGTTCGTGAACATGATTTAGTAATAATTAGTAACAACTTTTAGTTACTAAACAGACCTAATGCGTTAATAAAAAATTTCCAACTACAAAACTGTAATTTTTATCAAGTTTTTTTCCCCTTCCTGTAAAGAAGGACAAACGTTAGTCAGGCCCTTTCTGTATTAGGGTACCGATATGTATGTTTTTTAAAAATGGAAAATATAATAATTTTGAATTCCTGCAACCGTTTAATAGACAACACCAAGGGCACAGACATAGACAGAATCCTCAAAACTGACGTTTAAAAACTAACTTATCTGCGATTAACCCCTAAATATGAGAAAGAAAATAAAAAGTGACATCCTTACACATGTAATGACCGATTTCAAATTATGACATTTCATGTCAACCTTTGTAACATTCACATTTTTTATATCTATACGTTCAAGTTTAACGAGGATTTTCAATTTTCAAACACCCAGACGTTTGTATAAAATAGTATAAATTCTGTTTTATACTTGTATCCTTTATATTTTATTTTCATATATTGCTTAAAATTTGACATGTAATTTGTCAAGGCATAAAACGATATATTAGACAATTTTCTTTCTTAAACGAGTATTAGCAATACTGTTTTATTGTGATTGATCATAAGTTTAATGTGGTGAAGATGCAGTGTGGATCTTTTGTTTGCCTTTTTTATGTGTATTCCTTTGATCTCATTTTCATACATTTGAATTCTAACGGGATAATCACGCGATGTTTCAATTGCTACCATTGGTAAGAAAGGGGAAAAAAACAAAGCCAATTGATTCAAGGCAGAAAAAAATGACAGTCAAATGGCCTGTTGCAGTCTTAAGATTAATTAACAAAAAGCCTTTACATTTAATATAATAGTTAACTTACTTGGTAAATGGAGTCCGGGGAAAGATCTTTCACGTTTTTAGGTAGTTTCTGTGAAATTTCTGACGTAATTGCTTTTTTAATACATTTTAAATATATATATATATATATATATATATATATATATATATATATATTTTTTTTTTTTTTTTTCTATTTTAAGTTGTTATATTCATTTTCACTGTTTCTTTTCATTGTTGTTTTATTCTGCACTGGCAATTAAAATGTCTCAATCAAAATTGCATAACTGTTTGAAAACAAAATCTATTTAAAAATAAGAAATGGACAATATTTATTTTGTGCATTATTTAAGAAATAAAGGTAAGTGAACTTGTGTATTAATTAGTGCATCTTTTTAACCAAATTGTTTTCTTTTCAGATAAAATTGATGGATAGTAGGTCTCTTTTTTGGGATAAATTAAGCATTGTTTTAACAATTAAACAATTAAACCTGTATTTTGTTCAATGCACTTCACTTGTGTTTTTAATAATGTAGGAGATGTGTCGAATTAGAAAATGTGTTGAGTGGGTATGGTGTGTCAGATGAGATTTTTGCTGGGGTTTCCGAGTTTCTGATAGTTTCCCGTAACCCTTAACAACGACAAAACAATTCCAAGAAGAAATTCCTTGCAACCAAAAATGTAAAACTTAATACACATTAGCAATTATTGGACTTTTTCTTAAATTCTAGATATATGTATGTATATCGTTTTGGTTGTCGATGCATCTATTTACCTTACAATATTCAAGCAGAGGGAATAAAATAATTTTCTACGTCTCCGAAAGATCTTCTGCTTTTCAAGATTTTGTTGCGTTTAGGAAAGTAAAGTCTTATTTCCTACAGAGTTTATTTATTTGGTTTTTGTTTTTCACCAAAAACAGACACTCTTTTTATATAAATTAATAAAAATCCTTTTGGGTTTTAACAAAAATAGCAAGATAAAAACTTTTTTTAACAATGCTCAAGTATATCCAATGGCCAATAAAAAAATATTCTTGAACATTTTTCCCTTTTATGCCCTAGTTTATGTGAAAAAATACGCTAATACAGCATTTGACGAAAAACACACACCAGGGCAATATTTTAATCTACTATTTCCTTTCAATCTCGTTCATTTGCCTCAATTTTACAAAACTAGAACCTGCCTAGAACCATCTAAAGATCGCCTTATAACATATTTATGCTCATTTCAGTTAAGTAGTAGACATAAGAGTTTTTTTTTGATACTAGTAATATTTAGCGCTCAACACAAAAAATAATGCTAAAGTAATAATTATATATATATATATATATATATATATATATATATATATATATATATATATATAAGGTAGAACTTTTGCAAATAAAATTAATCTTAGTCTAGCCTTCACATTGGCTTTTTATTAAAAATTAAACAAGCACTCATCTGCTTAGGCATTTAAGCTGAATTATTCTAAGTTTTGGCCAGTGGCGTCTCTAAGCGCCGACAAACTCGGGCAAGTTTTTTTGTTTTTAAGCAAAAGTGACCATAACTGTTTACTTACCTGTACATTCGTCTAACCAAAATTAATATTGATAAAATAAGTTTGTAAGGTAGATGATGCTTACAATGTGTACAACCTAAAGTAACCGGTGAAAAGTGCAGGTGTTTGGTCAAGAAATCTAGAAGTTTAAACAAAATATATAATCTAAAGTATATGTACAAATGTAGAAGCATATTCTTCATGTGGTAATAAAATAAACATTATCCTGAAAAAGAAAGATTATATACCGGCTACCAGTCATTAAAATAAAAACGAATAAGAAAAAAAACACAAAATTGCGAACTTCTAAAAATTTATAATAAAAAAGAAGCCAAGTGAACGTTCAGTGAAAACGGGATAATTAAATCATGCTAATGGTAAGTAGTTACACCCAAGGAGCGTGATGGCTGAAAATAATTTTATGAACATACCAAAAAAGCACATAAAATTTATAAATATGTGGTGTTTTTTTTTAACGTGTACTAACCACGTGCTCTCTGGCTACATATATACTCCCCCAAATAAACGTAATAAGTGGAACAAAGTGATTTAACAACAAACCATCAACAGAAATAACCGATAAATTTAACACCAGCGGAGTATACAGACTTACTTGCACCTGCAACAAAAAAGAGAAGACTCTAACTTCGCAATACACCTTAACACACATGAACACGAGCCAAGAGAAGTAGATGAATGTATGACGTTAATACATCCTAGTAAAAAAGTACGAAGACTGGACATTCTTGAAAACATGGAAATATACAAAACACGAACGTTTAACGGAGATATTATTAACGAACAGGTAAATACAACCTCCGACACAATTTTTACACCACTAAAACTATTAAAATAAACTTACAAACGCAAAACACCCGCAGATGGTCACACTTACCTACCCAATAATAAAAGACTGAAATATTAAAATTATATACCTTCAATAAACATGACAGATATCAGGCAATCTACCTGTATAATACCATTTTTAAATAGACACCATTCTTACCGACAAAACTACCTGTACTCACCACTATCTATGTAACAAACACCTTACGCTATCTAACCAGTACTAATCAAAACGCGGCTTGAAAATGATGAATGAATGAATCATATCAAATAAACAGCCAGTGACGACGGTCTTCACCGAAAGGTAAGACAACGGTACGTAAATTTTACTTACACTCTTTTTAATTTGTGTGAAACACGTGTGGCATTCTAACGGTATTTCCTTTTAGCTATGCTTTGATCAAGTGTTTTATTTTACATACAATGTCAAAGAGCATCATATTTAGTTTTTTTATGCTGCCAACGCATGCGCACTTAGAGAATGTGCAAAATTTACGTATCGTTAGTAGAAGAAGAGAAATTTTTGTACGTAGGTTTTACATATCATCAGTAGGAAAGTATAAATTCGTGTACGTAATTATTTCGTATCATAAGCATAAAGTGAATTTATTTCTACTGTAATTTTGAAGTGAAATAACTTTATTTAAAATGACAGAAGGAAAACCTTGTAGTACAAAGCGAAAATTCAATTTTGATGATTTGGAGGTTATACTTTATGAAAGTGATATTAGTGACTTAAGTACAGTTAAAGAAGATTACGATAGCGATGACAGCTTCGCTGGTAGAAATTAGTTTCCTTCAAAAATTGATGAAGCTGAGTTCGAAAAAGAAATAGAGGAATGCCGGATGGAAAAACCAGAACTTCACATAGTAAAAAGGTGGCCAAATAATATGAACTCAGAAAAAGTACTAACAGAAACAAGCGAGAGTTTGGAAACAAAGATAATCTTAGAAAAGAATGGGTACAAATGGAATACCTCTCTAGTTCAACACCAAGGCACTAAGTGTGCCGTTACGAATTTTTTATATATTCGTTCTGGTAATTGAAAAATATGTTTAAATAAAAAGCCTTAGGTTTTTTAATGAACTCAAAAATTTATGTTTGAACAAAGGTCCATCAAATACAGTCGAGAATCTCATCGAACCGATATATGTATTTAATCATTTTCTGACTGAAGAAATACTTAACATAATTTTAGATCACACCAACAATTAAATTAATGAATAAACAATTAAGTACGAATCTCAAAATGCCACGATTACCAATGTGACTATGAAGGAATTGAAGGCCTCGTTGGGGCTGCTGTTTTTGTTAGCAGTATTCGGCCAAAGTCCTTTTTGACTCTTTTTATTCATGTGGCCGGTGCAGGGCAACAATAAGGGAAGATAGATTCGAGAATGCACTACGTTTTAATGATCAAGTAAGTAGAGATCAACGTAAGAGTAATAACTCACTTGGGATATTTTTATTGAAATATGCGGAAAAAGTTTTAATCCAGGATCATATGTAACTATCGATGAACAATTAGCTGGTTTCCGTGGAAGATGTCCCTTCAAATTATATATTCCGAACAAGCTTTTAGCTATTTATTTTGTCGTAAAACTTACAAAGCTTATTTATGGAAGCAACCGAAATGTCACTATGGACAAAATGTTATTGGAAAACCCATACAGTATGACCATTGTTGGTACATTACGGAAGAACAAGGCTAAAATACCTCCTGAACTACCTGATTTGAAACACTCTACCACCTCCCGTTTGGTTTTTGTTAGAAATATGACGTTAGTCTCCTTTGTGCCGAAAAAAAAAACGTTTTATTATTTATTTTATTTACATTCAACAATGCATTCAAACACAGCAATTAATGAGACTTCAAAAAAACCGTGGATTGTTGATACATATAATGAGACTAAAGCGGCGGTTAATATATTCGATCAAATGGCTCAAAATATGAGCTGTAATAGAAATACAAGAAGATGGCCACTTAGTTTCTTTTATAATATGCTAAGTATGGCATTAATCAATTCTTATGTAACTCATAATCACAAGGTAGTGAAAAAGGGACTAAAGCCGATGAATAGATCAGAATTTATGTCCAAACTTTAGGAGCAACTTACTCGGCCATGGCAAGACGAACATATGAGAGTTTATCCAAAGCTATCTAAACAACTGAAAGTATGTATCAAACATGCGATCGATGTTGAGAAAGCCACACACTACAACAGGAGAAAGAAAAAAGGCAGTACTGTTAATTTTGCCACTATTCAAAAAAGAGAACGAGCAGTTATTGCTGCATTTGTAAAACAACTGCCATTCGTGGAGAACACCAGATACAAATTTGCCAAATTTTATAAGCAACGATAACTATTTAGTGTAAATTTATTGAAAATACTTTTATTGTTATAACAAATGAAATAAAATAAACAAATGAATGCAATTAAAATAAATAAATAGAAAATTGCAAAACTTTATTAATTGAAAGGTATTATGTACTTAAAAAAAACTTAACATGTGTGAACTGGGTATTACATATAGATTTTTTACAAAAAAGTACTATTTGTACTGCTGCAACCTGGCGCAATAATACTAGGTGAATGCATAAGCTTGAACGTGTATCTTGTTTTTGTAAAATCTTGTTAAGCTGTCAATAACGTCTGCCAATATGTGTGTATGTATTTCAATATCTTTTTAGTGGCTTTTTTATTTTTCATAACTACATGCACACATGTTGCCAGACGTTTTTGACAGCTTAATAAGATTTTACAAAAACGAAATACACGTAAAAGCTAAATCATATGCTGACCGCATGATCTAATGCAGTCACCTGTTTAATGCGCCTTGGCTACAACTTTTTATAACTTTTTTCATTTTATATTTTTATTTATCAATAAGCTGAACGGTCAAAATTCAGTCGCCGTTTCTTAAATTTCGTACCAGCTTGGCAATTTTCATTTTATTCGAAGTGTGACAGTGGAAAAACAAAATGTAATGTTACGTTAGATTTCTTGATTGTCACAACAATTGTCATTTGATATCCTTCTTACAAAATCCAACGAAAATCTTAATACTCAGTATTATAGTGTGAAAAGGGCTTAAAAAGAACGGTGATTTGAAAATCACATTAACTGGTAACCATATTCCTTAACAATCACGGGATCACTCTTCCTAACATGTGTACATCAAAGCGCGCAGCACACGTACACTAATTGGACAGCCAGTATTTCTATCGTCGGTAGACAGCTTTAGTAATTTTAAAAATCAATTTTCAATTAATACGAAAACAAAAGCTGTTTTTTTCTTTATACTTATTATCTATTATATGAAATTTTAAATATTCTATAACGGAATAGGCCAATATAGGAATCAAAGAAAAGCTTTATATATAGACTATCAATATCCTTACAAAATTGTGTTGAAAAATTAGTAGCCTATTATAAATCCGTTAAATGTTATTTAACTTTTTATTATTAATTTTTCGAATATTTTCACCTGATTAAATAAAATTAGATTTAAGAGCTAGTTTTTTTTGTTTTTATTGCTTGAGTCTAATTGGTTGATAATGGCTAAAAAATTGATTTGTGATACTTATGGCGCTTGATAGCAATTTTGATAAGATCATCTATGATAATTATATTGTCCCTTTTCATAACATAGTGTTTGAGATATCACAAAATACTTATAAACACTTTCGCGACACGTAACCATAAAAATATAGCTTACTGAAAATTTGTCGTTTTACATCTTCTTATCAAATTTATTTTTTCTACTGTAGGACAAACTTTAATTTTTAAACATAATATCTTAAGAGAAAAAAAATATTTTACTTCTGGTAAAAAAAAAAAAATGAGGTTCTTCTGAACAGCAATATACAGGTAATAAAATATATTTAACAACAAAGTTGATACATCTGTATGCGAAATGCCAGCGAATTGAAAGAAGTAGCAACCCGAACTTTTCAACGAGCAACTACAAAACCACTATCGTGTATAACTAATAACGGAAATTTAGTTTTCTTCTTATCAACCAAAGTATATCTATATCAAGTACACGCAGGAGCTCAGCTGAAAGTTTTACGCTTCATTTTTTTATGTGCTATTACGTCAAAATTTGTTTGCGTTTTCCTTAGCACCACTTTCTTTAATAAAAAAAAACGAATATTTATGTGTGTGATGTGTTGTGGAAAAACTGCATTGAAAAGTGATTTAAACAAGAAAATTTGTTATTATTTTATTGATATTCAGATATTCCTTTTAGCTTTCTTTTTTGTGTTTAATTGTTTTGAATTTTCCTTTTTTCGTTTCAGAGACCGTAACTGAAATTTTCAAAAGGAATATTTATGTCCAAAATTGCACCTAACACATGAATTCATGAATTCTTTAACGATTCTTGTAAATTACTTTTAATAAAAACAAATCAGTTTGTTATAACTTCTTTCGTTGCTATTTAGCAAAATTTGATTTCAAATTTATGTTAATAGGAAAGTACAAGTATTCCTACTTTAACATCTTTGGATTGTAGTTAGCTGCTTTTTAACGCAATAGTAGATTTGTACACAAACAAATTGCTTATTGTTGTTGTTTTAATGTTTTTGTGTAGAAGGGAAATTTTAGTGTAATTTAGTTCAAACGTTTCGTCAGAACTAATACTAATTTTTTTATTTTCTTTTGTTCTTGCAAGCACTAGAACCTGAAGAACGTTTAATCACAAGAGTAAAACACTTTAATTGCTTTAAAATTATGATTAATTACTTTATTTATTTTCCATGCTTATATACTAAGTTGTTTTACAATAATTTGATTAAAAGTGCTTAGTCAGAAGAATATATTTTGCAAAATTATTCAACCTATTTTTTATTATTAAAGTTAAAATATTAATTTCTGTCTTGTCAACAATAATCGTTAATAAAACAATACAACATTTTTCGGTACAATGGTTTATGAACTTAATATAAAATGTTTAGGTAAATGAACTAAAAAAAAAATGTTTAGGCAACAACAATAGCTATTGAATTTGAATACGGAAATTGTGCAATATATTTTTTTAAATAATCATAAAATAATAAAAAATAAAAAGTAAAAAGTAAAAAATAAAATAATAAAATTATGTATGCGCTGACCAACGGTAACTGGTGACAAACGTTTATTAGGTTTGATGTTTGCAATGTCGATGGTAGCAGGTTGCAGTAAGTTGAGTATAACTTGACTATGATGATGGCTATTAAAATTATTAGGGAAATTAAAAGTACAGTGTAGCTGACGGCATGGTGATATTGGCTTTGGGACCTGACAATCTTACAATAGTTGACTCTTCAAGCTGTTTTTGCAGGTTATTCAGTTGATTTAGATGGGTTTCAATCTGGTTTCAATCTCTTGTGGAGTGCTAATTTGATCAATGTGCCTGAATTGGACGTATGAAGTATGCAAGCTATCTGATGCATCAAAGTGGCCGTGAATAGTAAGAAAGCTGGTTTTAACTATGCAATTAGGTTTTATTTGCATTATGCCAGTGCCTCTTATTAGCTGTTGGGAGATTTCAGTGCCGCAAAGTGCTGAAATTTTTATTTTTGTTGTTATAGCAAAATCCATTTATTCGGATTTTTCATTTGCGTCCATGTTGTGTTATCTGCCAGACGGCTAAGACTACATTTCGCTGTGTTAACGCTGTTAAGGATATTAATTTCACAGGAATTTATATCCTTTTTGAATCTAAGCTGCTTATTTTGGCATATATATGTATCCCTTGTTGCTATAGTGCAGCTTGACAAATCGACGGTTGTAAAAGAAATAAATTCATTTCTGTGTGGATTCACTGCTAAAAAAGGTACATTTGGTTTGATGGACATTAGAGAGTTATTACGTATTGTTGGGACCGGAGTTATCTTCAGGAGTTCTAGGAACTGTTGATCGATCAGTGGCAACCTAATTTCGAAGAGAACTTCGTCTTTTGTCACTGCTCCATTTGCCTTCATAAGCTTGTATGGTTGAATCAAATTATCTTCTTCAATTGGAAGCGTACGTTGTACTGGTAGATTTGCCTTCATTGCAGTTATTTCATTCCTTAGCTGATGTAGTGATAATAAAAGTTGACCGATTTTTTTATGGTGAGCATCGGTAAGTACGTCGATAATCTCCTTTTTTACCCTTTGCAAGTTCAGTGCTGTTAATGTTAATTGATTCGCAAGAAGTGATATTAGTTGTGTTTGGCTGACTTCTGAGAATCCTCTAGCAATTACATTTGTTTCATTGTTAATTCTTGCAACAATCTCTGATAGTTGTTTTTGTGTGCTGATTTCGTCTTCTTTAATTATATTAATAGTGAAATCAATAATTGATGTTTGGTTTTAAGTAAATTAAAAATACAGTCTGTTTAGGCCTTCGCCTTTTAATGGTGTCTGACATTTCATTGGCATAGTCTGAGTCCAGCACTCCAAACAACGACCTTGCTACAATTCCAACAATGTTGAAAGCACTCCTTTTAACTCTTCTAGCGGCGAATAGTTCCTTTTCCTCCAGCAATTCTTTTTTTACTTGATTGAAATTATTTATCAAAATATTACTTGTTGCCCGATGTGTGATGTTTGAGCATAAGTGTTGCAACGTAACTGGTCCAGACAGAAAAATCCTTAACTCGGACAAAAAGAGTGCTAGATCATAGTATACCAAGAGTTTCCATTCAGCTGTTGCCAGCTTTATGGTACCGATACCTTCAAAGTACAGCCCAGGTTCAGAATTAAAGTTCTTTATCTTTACGGGACTGCCCAAAACAGCTGGAATAAAAAATATGGCTACGATCATGGTGAGTACGATAGAGTTGGTAATAGTCTTTGATTTTTTGGTGGGTGGAGTATCTTCTTCGTCAACAGGTACTGGGCGAATAGAGTTGGATAACCCTTTTGCAGGAAATTCGTCTTCATGAAGTAGCGGATTATTCTGTGAATAGGTCTTCTTTTTATTCCTGCAGTTGTTTTTACATCTGCTACCCGAACCTTTCCATCACTTCCCTCGTGTGTTTGAAGGATTCTTCCAAGTGGCCAGCTAATAACCGGTAAATTGTTTTCTGTTATGATAACCATCTGTCCTTCTTTCACGTTTTCAGATGATGGTTTCGACTTCTGTCTTTCCTGCAGTTGGTGTAAATACTCGGCAGACCAACGTTTCCAGAATTCATGCTTGAGTTGGTAGACGAGTTTACATCTTGTGGCGAGAGAAATATTTGGTTGCACTGATCTACTATCTACTTGGGCTGTAAGTGTTTCTCCAATTAAGAAGTGTCCGGGAGTCAGTGCAGTTAGATCATTTGGATTAGATGACATCGGAGTTAGCGGACGGGAATTTAATACAGCTTCTATTTCTATGTCTAATGCTCTTCATGCGTTAGTGACGCTGTTGAAATACTTCATAGTAAAAGTTGCTTAGCGGCTTTTACTGCTGCCTCCCATAAGCCTCCAAAGTGATGGGCGCGAGGTGGAATAAATTTGAATTCAATGCCTTCTTTACTGCAAGCCTGTAAGATTTTTTCTTTGAAGTAATTGTCAAATATTGCTTGATTTAATTCTTCAAGCTGATTCAGCGTACCTACGAAGTTTGTAGCATTGTAGGAATATATGGTCTGGCACCGCCCTCGGCGTGATAAGAATCTTTTCAGGGCTACAATGAATGCATCTGTTGTCAGTTCCATTACAACTTCCAGCTGTACAGCCTTTGTTAAGAAACAGACAAAAACAGCTAAGTAAACCTTACGCGAATTTTTACCCCTTATCTTAAAATGAACCCAAAACGGTCCGCAGTAGTCAACGCTAGATGTGATAAATAGGCGTGATGGAGTGACCTTGCTTGCTAGTAGATCTCCTATTATTTGTGAAAAAGTTTAGGTTTTGCTCTTGTACATCGCACACAATTTTGGACCATATTTCTTGCCATTGATTTACCCTTGATGATCCAATATTGTTGACTGGATATGGCCAATAATGATTGTGGGCCACAATGATAGTGTTTTTCGTGTAACAGTTTTGAAATTGAGTCGTTATAGGGTAGAAGTATGGGATGTTTTGCGTCATATGATAGGTCATATGCTTCCAATCTTCCTCCGACCCGTAAAATATTATCCTCATCTAGGAATGGAGATAAACTGCTAATTGTGCTGAACATGTCCACTTGGTTTCTCTACTTTAATTCTGATATCTCCTTCATGAAGTCGGATGTCTGAACTGTTCGAATAATTTTATACCGTGAATCATCCAGTTTTCTAGGGCTCAGCGAAATGTGTTTTGGTCGAAATTCATTTTACATTTTTGAATTATTAATGAATCTTAGTATCTAACCCAAGACCTTCTTTAACGTTATAAATGAATTTTTGTGGTGAATTCCGTATATAAGGCTACCTTTGTTTAATGCCATAATAGCTGTAACAGAAACCAATTTATTTTTACTCAGCATCATTGGCAATTTCTTGATGTAAGTATTTCGATAACCATGATTCCTCTCTTCCATGAAGAAAAAGTGGTCCATATAGCCAAAAGTTACATGCTGGCAGATCTACTGCACCAAGCCCTTTGGATAGTATATCAGCTGAGTTGTGTTTTGATCGTACATGGCGCCATTGTTCAGCTAGAGTTAGTGACTGAATTGCTGAATATATCCATGACAGTACGATTTCCGAATCAGTCCATAGGAATGTAGCATGAAACTGCAGGTCAGTTTTTAGTCTTTTTGCAAGCTGTGTTGCTAGAACTGCCGCACATAACTCTAGTCGAGGTAATGTCTGCTGTTTCAATGGTGCAACTCTTGGTGTTGCACAAAGCATTGGCACGACTACCTGCCCATTCTTAAGATTTGCACGAATGTATGCAACTGCACCGAAAGCCTTCTCAGATGCGTCTGAAAATACGTGAAGTTGTGTTTTTACTGGGTTTTCGCCTTGGAAGATGTGTCGTGGTATCGTAATATTGTTAAGATTCTCTAAATCGCTTCTAAATGTGCTCCAAAATGCACTAAGGTCATTAGTTAATGGTTCATTCCAATCTAATTCATAATGCCATAGGTGCTGAAGAAATATATTGGCCTTTACCATCACAGGAGCTAACAGACCAAGAGGATCAAATAGTTTTGCGAGATCAGAAGTTACTGTTCGTTTTGAGGTTTGCTGGTATTGGGTTAATTTGACTTTAACGCAAAAGTTATCGTTTTTAGGTAGCTTTGTAGACATCTTGTGGCTAGGTAAGGTGCTGCACTTGTCCCATATGTTACTGTGTTGAGTTTGTAATAGGCAAGTGGCGATGATGGACCTTCCCTCCACATAAAAAGTTAATATTGTTGATCATTTGGGCTAACCAGTATTTGCCTGTACATTTTCTCAATATCGGTTGTAAAAACGAACTTCGGCAATGGAAAACGAATTAAAATGGAAAATGGTTTACTTTGCACTACTGGACCAGTATACATTAAGTCATTTAATGAATATCCAGTTGATGTCTCTGCTGATGCTTCAAACACTACCCGAAACTTTTTTGTAGTGCTATCAGGTTTTAATACGCAGTGATGTGGAATAAAATACCTTGGATGTGGTATATTATCTAGATTTACCCTTTGCATGTGGCCTAGTTGCTCATGTTTTTTCATGAATTGCGTGTACTGAACTCGGATATTTCATTCTTTTGGAGTCGTCGTTCTAAACTAACAAATCTGTTGTATGCCGTAGCATGTGAACCACCCAATGATTTTTGGGTTTTCCCGAAATGGAAGACTGACGATAAAGCGACCATCTGTGTTCCAAGTTGAAACATCGAGATTTTGATTTGGTTGTGCCGGAATGATAGTTGGAAGGACAATCGCTTCCAAGATTGAAAAGTCATTATTTGTAGAGATCATCTCAACATTCACGCGGTACTCTGCTTGATTTTTAATCCTTCCCACACCATCAATGCATAAGGACGATTCCGTTGGAGAAAGGAATAGCTTCTTCTTCGTTCAGTCACAATATTTACTTTTAAACCTGAATCTAGAATTGCTCGAAATTCGTGTGTGATGCCATTTGTAGTCTTGATAACTACTTTTGCGGTAGCCAACATGACATAATTTTGATGCCCTGTCATTGGCTTCATAGATGTGGATAAGACTGTAATCGTCTCTCCTTTTTTGTTTGTGGGTTGCACATGTGGAAATGATGTCATCTGTTTTTTTTGTGTATCTTGTTGTAAATGTAATAACGAATTATGCTTCTTATTGCATTTTCTACATCCACTAAAGGTACAAACTTTTGTTACGTGGTCATCCCTGAGACAGCTAACACAGAAACGTTGTTGCTGTGCCCATCTCAATCTTTCTGATTTTGTCATGTTTAAAAATTTCTTGCAGTAATAGAGAGGATTATTCTCTGTAATACAAATTTGCAATTATTATTATTTTTATTCAAAGACGCCACAAATGATATTGTCATATTTTTCTTTTGATGGGTAGTTAATTTCTCCTTGTAACCAATTGATACCATTGATTGAAATTGAATCTCAAGGAAGGAGAACAATTCTTTCATTGTTGGCACATCTCTAGGTTTAGCTAGTGATAGTATAAATCGAATATAGATAGCACGATCTACTTTTTTAATCATCAGTTGTATGATTATAGCATCCCAAGATGAAGTGTTAACATTTAAGTTATTTAACGCCAACAAACATTCTTTGGTAGTGTCATGAAGAGTCCTAACTGACGCGCTAGACATGTTTGCTGTTGGATGGTTAAGGGTTTTGTCTACTAGCTACTATGAATCTTTTATTATCATACCGCTCCTGCAGCAGTGCCCATGCTGTCTTGTAGTTCCCTTCGGTAAGCGTAAAATGATTAATAAGTTTTTCGGCTTCTCCTGAGATGTTTGATTTGAGGTACCACATTTTCTGAACGTTTGGTAGAGGTTGCTTGTCGACCATTTCCGTAAACAGTTCATAAAACTGACACCACTTTAAACAATCTTCATTAAATTGTGGAATTGTAACTTTTGGTAAAGGCAATGAGCTAAGTACGCCTAGGTTGCTTCCCAACTGTAATCCACCATCGACATGCTGCCGTTTGTGTTGATCTGAAAGTACTATCAATTCTATCAAATAATGTTGAAATGAGTCGTCTAGATTATGGTATTCATTCTGGTCAAGTTCCAGTCATGTAGGGTCTTCGACTTCAAGCCACAATTCATCATAAAATTTTTTAATTTGATTTCACAATTTTTTGATGGTTTCACTCTTGATCTGATGAAATTGTGGTGTATGATCATCTGCGTCCAACAATAACCCTTTTAATAAACGTGATAAGGCCGTCATTCTAGCTTTTAGGTTTCTACGTAGCCCTTTAACTTGAGGGGACAATACCTCATGATCAGATGGATTAGGGAACCTGAGTTCTAATGTGTCTTTTCTGATTGTTGGTAATGGCTTGACGATGAGCTTGTTAATCTGAGACGTAAGAAAATCAATTGTCTCACTGTACATTTCTCCTATGGATTCGTGTAGCTTTTGGACAATATATGAATCACTGGCTTATAGCGTATTATCTCTTCTAATCACGTTTTCTATTTTTAGTTTTGTAGAAGTCTAACGTTCACTGATCATGTGGGGCCTTCTTGATGTTCGAAATGATTTTTCTATCTCAGTTGCTTTCACTTGCTGCTGAGATATAAGACTCTCTAAGTTAGCCATGGTAGATTGCCGTTAACTTGATGATTTGAAGAAAATAGTAAAGTGATATCCCTTCTCTTGAATTGATTTGTACGGACTGCTTTCCTGATAAATTGGACTAGTTATCCTGATGAATAGATGCGTGTTTTGCTTAATTTTTAAAGCTCCTTACCACTGGTGGGGGGAAACTTTATAAATTGTGTAATCTAGGGGTCACCAAAAATGTGTAGAAAGGAATTTTTGGTGCAACTTATTCAAAAGTTTCGTCAGAACTAACACTTAATTTTTTATTTTCTTTTGTTCTTGCAAGCACTTGAGCCTGAAGAACGCTTAATCACAAGAGTAAAACACTTTAATTGCTTTAAAATCATGATTAGTTACTTTATTTATTTTCCATGCTTATATACTAACTTGTTTACAATAATTTGATTAAAAATGCTTAGTCAGAAGAATATATTTTGCAAAATTATTCAACCTATTTTGTATTATTAAAGTTAAAATATTAATTTCTGTCTTGTCAACAATAATGGTTAATAAAACAATACAACATTTTTAGGTAATTGAACTTAAAAGAACAATGTTTAGTCAACAACAATGGTTTATGAACTTAACATCTAATGTCTAGGTAATTGAACTTAAAAGAAAAAATATTTAGTTAACAACAATGTTAATAGTCAACAACAATGGTTAATGAACTTAACATAAAATGTTTAGGCAATTGAACTTAAAAGAAAAAATGTTTAGCAAACAACAATGTTAATTGTCAACAATAATGGTAAATGAACTTAATATAAAATGTTTAGGTAATTTATTTTAAAAGAAAAAATGTTTAGTAAACAACAATAATTATTGAATTTGAATACGGAAATTGTGCAATATATTTTCTTTCAATGATAAACTAATAAAAAAAAGTAAAAAATAAAACAGTAAAATTAAGTTGATTAAGTATCAACAGTTTTTAAGATTGTATTTGTTGTAGACTTGCATGTACTTGATAAAGATATACATACTTTGTCTCTTGTTTTTAATGTAATCATAAGACACATCCTGTGTTATGAAAACTTATGCACCTGCTATTATCTAAAGGCCAGGATTGACTATCATACTCAGTCGTACGATTTGTCAAAACTTGCATGTGTGCTCAAAAAGTATTATAGTGTGGATTAAAAGTTTATGAGTGTGAAAGACTTTTTTTCAGATCTGTACGATTTTATAATCTTTTGAAATTATTCATAAAATGATTTTTTCTATGCGATCACGAAAAAATTGAAAATTGTATATTTTTTAAATTATTAGGTAAATTACGAAAGCGTTTATGTTGCTAAGGCGCATCGTGAATATAATTTTTTTCTGCAGTTAGTTTTAATAAACATTTTTATTGTGATTAAGATGTAAAAATATTTATATTAAAAATGTATTTATTATAATTATACACAATAATTGTACTTTAATAATAATTATATATAATAATTGTACTACTCTTCCTTAAATTGTACCGAAAAAAGTAAATTGCATTAAATGCTTATTTACTTTTAATTCTAAAAACGGTACAAACACCTGCAATTATTATTGAGGAAAATTTTCTTTAAAAGAAAGAAAATAATTAATAATAAATTTTCGTTGTTGATAACTTACGAACATGGAATCGGTTTATATAAATAAATAAATAAATAATCTTGTTTGTTAACAAAGAAAAAGGTTTGCATTTGTGGTAATTTAATATGATCATTCCAGTTCGATTCCAGCATGAAAAAAAAACTTACTGCTTACTATGTGAGTTTGTTGTTATGAGGACCGAACCCTCCACAACCGTGTTTTAGCTAGCTTAACATTTCAATGGCTCTCGTAGTCCTCGTGTTAATATCCTTGACACAGTTACCCAGGTGACCACCTTCCTCTTGAACTTGATTTTCTTCGTATTCATAACAGTAATATTTTAAATGGCGCCCAACGTGGGGCCCGAAAGTATGTAACCCATTATTTGCTGTTAGTTCCCGAAAAAAAATGTTTTAGTTACAAAGTAGATTTTGTTTCCATTGCGTTAAATAAAATTTTTTTGGTTGTATCCAAACAGGGTAAAATATTTATTAACCTTAAAGAAATAAAAGAAAGACGAAAAAAAAAACTCCCCAAAGAAAATTTTTTTAATTTAAAAAAACGTTTTAAAAGGCACTTTCTCGAATGCCGCCTAACGAAGCTATGGCCTCTACATCCTCTACTGGCGGGGAAAACATTTGTAATGTGTATACCACAGTTACGTCTGAAAATTACAACTCTCTTATAATTAGCACGTGTAACTTTTCGTTTCATCGTTCTTGTATCGAAAACTTTTTAGCCAATTCGGCAGAATGCCCCAATTGTAAAAAATCATGCGATCTCTCTGATCTTAAAAGAATATTTTTTTTGAATCAACCAGACAATGCCTCTAAACAAAATTCAGTCTAAACAAACATTTAGAGGTAGAGTCTGCGGAACCGTTACGATTGCATACAATACTCGAAGTCAAAGCGAACTTTGTTTCGTGACAGTCAACGAAGCTTATTGGAAATAGACAATGAGATCCAGGAAGAAGCGATAGCTCAGCCTTCTCTGTCACTTAGGAAAAAATCTCCTAACGATAATACTTGCCCAAATAACCGGAATAGACGAAATTCAAAATCTATTATTGATTGTAACTATTTAAATCAAAGGGTTGAGACCACTTTGGCTAGACTCTTAACTAATTTCAATCATGTTCCAAATTTGCAAGCGAATTCTGGGGGAGGTGAAGAAAATACCGAGCATCATTTAACCGACATACTCAACCCAATAGATTTCCTGGGGGAAATAATACCAACTATCCCCATAGATTTTCGAATCGGTTATATAAACCACCTCAATCAAACTTGAACGCCTATTGTTTTAAGCTAGATAAACTGATAGCTAAAATTCAAAGCTGGAACATAAAGTTTGATGGATCGTCATCCGGTCTTACTGTAGAAGAATTTCTATATAGAATCAATTCTTTAACCATTGATAATTCTAATGGAGATTTTAATCCTATAGTAAAAAAATTTAAACGTTTTTTTAAATGATAAAGCCAAGGACTGGTACTGGCGATACAGGAAGCAGGTGCATACTGTAAATTGGGAAGATTTCTGTTAAGCTATAAAATGTCAGTACCGAGATTTTAAATCTTCTTTTGATATAAAAGAAGAAATACGCAATAGGAAACAGAAAGTAGGGGAAACATTTGATGCCTTTTTTGATGTTATTTCTTCCATTATGGATCATTTACATTCTCCTATCCCTGAAATGGAGCTCATTTAAATCTTAACTCGAAGTCTGAGACCAGAAATTCGCCAGGATATTCTTTACATTCCGGTACATTCAATCCCACATTTAAGAAAGTTAGCCCAAATCAGAGAAACGTTTTTGATTGAAGATCATGTAAGACGTTAAACGTTAGCCTACCTAATTATCCAATGGCAAGACGTCAAATTTCGGAGGTGAAGGCTTATGAATCGCATCAGTTTTTATCTTCACCAACTGATAAATTATTGCTGTTGTTGCCAATCCTAAAGTAATTCGTTGTTGGAATTGTGGAGAACCAGATCATTTTTGGTATGATTTCTTTAAAGAACGTACAAATGATTTCAAAAAACTAAATGCTGCTGAGAATACAGTCAACGATGATAAATCTGCAATTCAAGACGACTTAACTGATTCCCCAAAATTTGCAAATGTAAATAAAATTTTAAAAAATCCCATGTCGAAAGCAACTTCGGAAGAGAAACACTTGTAAAAAAATCATTTTTTCTAATTGGCCATATCACCTCAGGTGGCAATACTATATTGCTAAAAGAAATGAAAGTTTTACTATGGATGCAATCTTGCTGCAGTGTAATTTTTAGCCTACACGTTCAACTCGTAGAATGCGTAATTTTTATAAGTTGCGTAAACGGTGTAAAAAGTTATTAGTTTCTGCTATTATTAATAATATTCACGATAATCGTTATTATGCTAAAGTATCAGTTTTAAATTTTGATGAATATGGACTCTTGAACACAGGAGCGAAAATTTCCTGTATAGGAGGAGAACTAGCACAGAAAGATTTTTCGAATTTACCAACTTTTAATAAATGTCGGTCACTAGTCAAAACAGCAGATGGACGGTTGCAAATCGTTACAGGATGGCTATCAGTTGAATTGCATTTTAAAGATCAAAAAAGCTAATAAATCTATTTATAATTCCATCAATTAAACAGAGTCTTATTTTGGGTGTAGATTTCTGTGACGCGCTTAATTTGATTCCAAATATTGTCGAGTTCCTCGATATTGTAGATCAATCTATGTTAGATCATTGTTTTTATCCACCTCTCAAAACAGAATATCTGAAGTCAGGTCCTCAGATCAAAGCAGTTCTGATTTAACAACCGAAAACTTAGCATGTTTTTTAACGCCGAGTCAACGTCAACACGCTACAATAGCATTCACCCTTATTCTAGTTGTCGGCGTCAATTTAATAAAAATTTTGCATTCTATAACACAACGGTTTATCGATTTTAATGCACATCCCTATGTTTTTTTTTTTTTTTTTGTTAAATTTTATTTATTTAAAATTTCATTATTTAAAGCCTTTATTTTTAATTTTTCATTTTTTTCATCTGTTTTGAGCTTTCTCTATCTCTGCTTTCTCTATCAATAAAAAAAAATTATTGGAGGTTGAGGAGAAGAAGCTAATTCTCCTCAACCTCCAATAATTTTTTTGTCGCTTATCAACATCTCTAAGTTTTATTAAGGATATAAAATTTAAAATGTCGGAAGGTAGTTTTGCCTGTTGCTGGCTGTGGTTCTGCAATATATCGGTTTAATTGCATGGTTTTATTTTTGCTTTCTTTTTAATTACTTTCGACGGAACAGGCTGAGCAGAACTGGTATCATTGGTAACAACAGTATTAGACGTGCAAGGTGTTTCCCTTAACTGTTGGTTGACTTCCACTGGTTCTTCAACGACAAATTCGATTTCACCAGTGACTTTACACTCCGCTTCATTAGTAACCATCTTTTTTTCACTTTAAATTTTATATCTCGTCATACCTTAAAAGTAACTTTTACAAACTTTTTTATGAATCACTATTCGATTCTTTATTTTGTTACCTTCTGCCATCCATCTGATAATCTTCTATGTGGACCAAGAGAATTTAGAAACTCAGTGCAAGAGATGGATTCTTTTGCATTTTTTCCAATAATTTTTCAAAATGATTTGCTTTTGTAACCTTCAATTTTTCACTTGTTTCCATTTTCAATGTTATGTTTGATTTAAATCCCCTCCATACGTTATATAAAATGGCGTCGACAAAAGCTAGAGTCACGTCGATACAATATCGTCGTCAAATTTGTTATAGAATAGAAAAAATCTTTGAGCAGTAATCAATAAGTGTCAATTACGACAAGTAGAATAATAAATCGAATTTTGTACAGCATGGTTTAGGAAAAACAAGTTTAATTAAGCAACATATCGACGTTGGAAATTCCAAACCAATAAAACAAAGATTTTACCCTGTTTCTCCTACGGTAGAGAAATTGGTGTATGTTGAAGTTGATCGAATGCTGACCTTGGGGGTAATAGAACTATCTCAATCCCCATGGAGTTCACCGATGCGGTTGGTAATAGAACCCAACAAAGCCCGTCTTTGCTTGGACCCAATGAAACTTAATTCCGTAGCCAAGAAAGATGCATATCCTCTCCCATCTATACAGGACATATTTTCTAGACTTTCCAGGGAAAATTTTATAACTAAGTTAGACTTAAAAGATGCTAATAGGCAAATCGGTTTAAGCGACACGTCAAAACCTTTGACAGCCTTTAGAATTCCGGGATGCCACCTTTACCGATTTCAAGTTATGCCATTTGGGCTCGGTAATGCGTCGTCAAAAATGTGTCGCCTAATCGATAAAATAATACCACCAGATTTACGAAATTCTGTTTTTGATTATTTAGACGATTTAGTAATAGTTTCAGAGGACTTTTCCTCACACTTATCAGTTTGAGTTCGTGTCACAGAAGAATTTCGTAAGGCAAATCTTACATCAAATTTTGTGTTACACAAGTTCCTTACTCAGGCTATATTATTAGTAATGGTGGTATATCCGCTGACCCCGAGAATGTAAGTGCTATAAACAATTGGCCCGTCCCAAAAACTATTAGACAGATTCGTGGCTTCCTCGGACTAGCTGGTTGGTATCGCAGGTTTGTTGAAAACTTCTTTTGTATTGTTTATCTCATCACTGAAGTGCTTTCAAAAAAGAAAATGTTTTCCTGGACGTCAGAAGCGAACGCCGCGTTTGAGACAATAAAAAAACTCTTAACAACAACTCCTGTTCTTATCTATCCAGATTATTCGAAAAAATTCTTTTTACATTGTGACGCTAGTAATTATGGCATCAGAGCAGTGTTAGTTTAACTTGATGAACACAGAAACGAAAGACCAGTCGCCTTTATGAGCAAAAATTTAAACAGCACCCAAGGAAACTATAGGGTAACGGAAATAGAGTGCTTGGCTGCAGTTAAAGCTATACACCGCTTCCGTTGTTACTTAGAGTTACAAGACTCCGAAGTAATTACGGATCACGCAAATCTAGTTTGGCTGCTGCGCCAACCCGATTTAACAGGACGCGTAGCTCGTTGGGTTTTTAAGCTTCAAGGATTTAAATTCACTGTTAGTCACAGACAAGGAAAAAATGTAGTTCCTGATGATTTATCTCGCTCCTTATATAAAGAAGTTTCGGAAATAACATTGATTGATTGAAATTGATTTAAATTCACCGCATTTTATGGGCTTAGAATACCAAGATTTAAAGGAAAAGATAACGATTGAACCCAGTAAGTACCCGGACATCAAAGTAATTGATAAATACGTTTACATAAGAACGGAGCATTGCACCGGGGAAAGGTAATAGGAAAAATTCAGCTGGAAGCTTTGGGTACCAGAAAAATTACGACAAATGGTTCTTAAAAGGGCTCATGATGATCCAATAACAGCACATATTGGTATGGTAAAAACTGTTACACTTCTTCGAAGAAATTTTTACTGGCCTGGATTAGTAAAAGATGTTAGAACTTATGTAGGAAAATGCGATGTATGTAAGACCACAAAAGCACCCAATATTGTTCCAAAACCAGAAATGGGTAGACAAGCTTTGTCTTGCTGGCATTTTCAGCGTTTAAATATAGATCTAATTTTACCCTAGAAGCAAAATCAGGAAATAGTTGACTTTAAATAGTTTTAGATCACTTGTTAAAATTCTATTGGTTATTTCGCTTAAGAAAATTTACATCAACCATAATTATAGATTATTTAAAAAAGCAAATCTTTTATATATACGGTGTCCCTGAAACAATTGTGAGCGATAGCGGCTCTCAATTCCGCGCTAATAATTTTAATGCATTTCTGACCAGTCCTTTTCTTAAACACTGTTTTATTGTGATTGATCATAAGTTTAATGTGGCAAGGATGCAGTGTGGGTCTTTTTTTTTTCCTTTTTTACGTATTTTCCTTTGATCTCATTTTCATCATGAATCAAGAGAACAAGATTGCGCAGGTCCGTTAGTTTGTTGTATAGCGTTTTCTCTCTTATGTGTGACGCAGGCATAGAATATTCTTTGTAAACAAACTTCATTTGTGAATGGAAAGTGCAACAGAGTTAAAGAAATAAATGTGAAAATGAAAACAATTCAAAAGCCTGCAAAAGCTTTTTTCAAATTTCCTTCGCCATTTAACGACACTCGCATAAACACATTTTTTATAAAACATCCCTATTTTGTTTAGTATAAAATAAGATAAAAAAAAAACATATTCATTAGATAACAACTAAGAAAACCTTAAGTCCTAGATTAAGAATTTATGTAAACAAAATCGTTAAGCCCAAAAATAAAAATAAGATAAACATAAAACCATGGTCAAATGCTTTCACATGATAACGACTTTTAGGAAAAGTTATTAAATTGTTATTTGTAAGAAAAACAATTAACTCTAGCTTAAATACAATAATTGTAAAAAAGAGGATTAAGGGAAAGACCCAAGATAAAGAAAAACACAAACATGTTGTCTGTGTAATGATTAAGGAAAATCTAGTGTCTAAGTAAATGATATGCAAATCATAAAAATATGTAACATAGACATATTGTCGCATTAAATTAATAAATTATTATTAATAAAGAAAAACGCATCGCGTCGAATAAAATATATTTCTTTAATTTTCTTAAAAGTGGAAAATCTAATTGGCGATCCTGCCAGGAGAATAATTAAATTTATTCTTTAAGTGAGTGGACCAACGGAATCCTTGTCGCAGCAAGGACGCGAACACTTCTTCAGTCAGTATCTCTCTTTCAAAGTGGTAAGACGTTGATAATGGAGCCTCCGAAAACATTGTTTGCTAAGTGTTTTAAATCTTTAAAATCTAAACATATTGCCTGCCACATTTGCAGAGTTTAATTTCATCTTATATGTGCAAATATAGATAAAAAATGGATGAAGTTTTTAAAAATAACACAAACGTTGTTTTTAATTGTGGCAATTGTTTAAATTCTTCGGCTGAGTCAATTTCACATATCTCTGCTTAAATAAAGAAGTTAAAGAAATTAAAAACGTAATAACAGCAACAAATTGTGTTGCTGAAGATGTTTTTCTGCTTAAACAGAATGTTTCAAAATCTATAGAGTCAATTAATTGTCTTTTAACAGTTATAACTGACCTAAAATCTAAATTAATTGAGCTGATTGAAGTAAACAAGCTCACAATTAAGAAAAATGCACTCAAAAGCAAAATAAATAATGCTCGCGACAAAGATAATATTCTCTTCAAAAGTTCTAATAAATAAACACAAGGTCAATCTAATGACACTAAGCTTAATCCTAATGCAGAAAATAATATTGATGTTGTTGCTGTTGATTGTATTCATTCTTCTACGTCTACAAATTCTTTTTGCGATGTATACATGCAGAGTTCGGGTTTGCTTCATCAAAAGAAAAGGTGGCGAATGGAATTCAGTTATTACCAAAAAACAAAAGAATAATAACCCTAAAGTTATTTATGGGAATAATAATGATGATAGTCTTGAAGTTGCAGATCGTAAAAAATGTTTTCACTTATCATCATTTAAAGTATCGGTACGTGAAGATCAAATAATATCGTATGTGGAAAAGCAATTAAATATTTGCAAATCTTATATATCGTGCTATAAATTGATAAAAAAGACACTCCAGTATCAAATATATTATAAGGATCGAAATTTTGAACATACTCATAAATGTCGTGTTGGTGTTTTTATAGCTGTCAGGAGGTCACTAAATGCTTTTTTAATAAAATTATTTGATTCCAACCCTTTTTTGGATCAACTTAGTGTATGTGTTTTTGAATTGAAAAAATTGTTCATATGCGTTTCCTACATCCCTCCCAAAAGTGAAGACTCAATCTATGCTACTCATGTCAATAATGTTGTTCATTTTTCAACTACTTTCGGCGAAGAAAGCCTTTGTGTACTTGGTGATTATAATCTTAATGAAATAACTTGGAATAATTTATTTTATAATTGTAACCTAATACCTTCTAATGTAAATCGGAAATTAATATAACTGATTCATTTTTAAGTATTGGCTTAGTACAAGTAAATTCTTATAAAAATATGTTGCATCGTACTCTTGATTTAATATTTATACCTGATTATTTTAATTTTTCTTGTTTTTTGTTTTTCTTTCATGTTTCATTAATTTTAGTGTTATCATTTTGTAAATATATATTTCTGCTAGTATTAATGATGATGTCATTTATAACTTTAAAATCTGTGATTACTCTACCTTAGAACCCGCATTAGATGCTATAAATTGGATAATGCTTTTTAAAAACAAAAATACTTCTGGTTGTTATGAAATATTTATTAGTACATTAAATGATATAGTCAAACGTTTTGTTCCTCGTCTACCACGGAAGATTGATAGACTTCCCTAGTATACTAAAGGATTAAAAAAGTTAAAAAATCTTAGAAACAAGTACTATAATAAGGTCAAGGAAACTGGTGATATTAACTATAAGATAAGTTACAAACATTAGATAAGTTTTTATATAAACCCTAAAGTTTTTTGGAACTTTATAAGGTCTGAAAAAATAAATTCTGCTTACCCTTCTAATATGCGTTTAAGCAATAAAATTGCAAACTCTGGACAAGACACTGTCAATTTCTTCGCGGAGTTTTTTAAATCAAAATGTTTTGAAAATGATTCTGATTTTATACTACGAGATATTTATAAATTTATAGAACCAATTGTTGATTTTGGTTTTGTTGAATTAACTAATGATGATATTTTAAATGGTATAAAAAGTATAAAGATTTCTCATAGTGTAGATATTAATGGGTTTAGTTCATTTTTTATAAAGTGTTGGCTTCGAGAAGCAAAGTTAAATGAAACGCAACTTTTAAGAGCGACAAATAGAACAAGCTTTATTTTATTTAGAACCACAACTTCATTTATTGTAGAACACAATTTAAATTTTATTATTTTTAATTTTTATTCCGTATTTGTACGCTTTAAAACAATTTGTGTTTCACTCGCCCGTTTCTCATCAAAAAAGCCCTGAATAATGGAAGAAATTCCTTTATAAAGCAAATGAAAATAATTTTAAAAACCGCTATTAAGTAATTGGGCAACGAGAAAGAGGAGCAAAGCAAGCATACATACATGTAAATATGTACAAATATATATTATTCATATTTGTGTGTATGTTTGCTTTGAGTGAAAACAAGAAATTATTAAGTAAACATGAAGTAAATAGAAACAGTAAAGATTTTTTAAAAGTATTAGGGTGGCGGCGGTAACATTCCCCCCTTCGTAAGCGAATTGTGGGGCCATGAGCTTGCAATCCTAAATATTACCGACGTCTAGAACAGCTACCTTAGTCACGGGCCTATCCAATGTGCTTGTACTGGTTTTGACTTTAACCCGCCGAACTTGGCCATCATTAGCAGTAGTTGTCTCGATAATGACACCCTTGGGCCAACAATTTCTGGGAAGTGTATCGTCCACAATAACGACTATATCACCGACGGATGGGGGTTTCACCTTCTCGAACCACTTGCTACGGCGGACTAAAATCAGACCGTACTCACGAACTCATCTGCTCCAGAAGTGATTGGCAAATTTTTGCGTCTGGTGCCATCGCTGACGGAGATCATAATTGGTTTCACATAGGGGCTTGTGCCCATCAGCAGAGCCAAGTAGAAGATGGTTTGGTGTTAATGCGTCGTCTTCAGTTGAATCGAGAGCCACAAATGTTAAAGGACGGGAATTTATTATGAACTCGATTTCACACAAGGCGCTTCTTAAGGTCTCATCATTAAATTTGAAAGCAGGACACATGGCGTAGAGGATTGTTTTCACTGTACGTACTAGCCTTTCCCAAGCACTACCCATATGTGGGGCCGCAGGTGGATTGAACCTCCATTTGATTTCGTGATGTTTTGTGAAGACTTGATGTAAGTCGATGTTTTGCTTTTCCTCTCGTAGGACCCTTTCGACTGATTTGAAGTTAGTACCGTTGTCGGAGTATATCTCCTTCGGGGAACCACGTCGACTTATAAAATTTTGAATGCACATGATACACGAGCTGGTATCTAGGCTGTGGGCGACTTCAATATGTATAGCGCGAACTGTCAAACATGTAAAAACAACGCCCCATCTTTTTTCACTACGTCTCCCTACTGCTACTTGTAAAGGGCCAAAAAAGTCGATACCGACATAAGTAAATGGACGCTCAAAGGAACCCAATCTTGCTGCAGGTAGAGATGCCATTAATGGAGGATGTGGAACTGCTGACTCGTTCTTACAGCGTTGACATTTTCTTCGTATACTTTTATAAAGTGCTCTTAGCTTTGGGATGTAAAATCTTGACTTTATTTTGGACATCGTAGCTTCATGAAGACAATGATGATAATCTTCATGGTAACTTTGGACCAACAAAAAGGTAATGTAGTGACCATGAGGCAAAATTATGGCGTTGTTGCAATTCAGGGACTCGACTCTGCCATAGGCACGTATTACTCCGTCTTCATCGAGAAAAATATTAAGCTGCTTAAGTTTACTTCCGGTAGGCAGCTTCTTACTATTTTTGAGGCACCATATTTCTTCGTCAAACTCGCTGGCTTGGGCATATTTAAACAAAATGTTCTTAGCCCTTTGTATGTACTCAAAACACATGAGCTGCGGCTTTTCACCTCGAATTCTGGACTTCAATTTTTCAATGTAAAGGACGAAGTGAGAAAGAGCCAAGTATAGTCGTTTCCAGGACGAAAAATATTTAGTATTGATTGTGAAACCACTCGTCTTATCGATAGTAAAAAGATAATTTCGTATTTCTCCATTATTGACGACGTTGAGTTCTGGACATTTGGGCCACGTATGCTTCTCATCTTTCAGAAATGCAGGACCATTGAGCCATATACCGTCGTCTGAACTATGAATTTTCGTTGCACGGTCTGCAGGGTTTAATTTGGACGCTACCCAATTCCATTGCATCACGCTGGTAGTTTCTAAGATTTCGCCAACTCTGTACATGACGAACGCCTTAGAATTTTTGGGATCCATGGAGAGCCACTTTAGAACGGTTTTCGAATCGGACCAAAAGAAGCTCTCTTCACAGCTGAGACGAGTGGTGCTTCGAATTTTTGACGCTAGCCTTGAACCAATTAAAGCAGCTTGAAGCTCTAGTCTTGGTATGGATATTGGTTTTAGCGGAGTCACCTTCGATTTAGCAGCTACGATTCGCACATCGACATCATCATTGCACTGGATTCTGAAGTAGCTTACTGCAGCATATGCATTTTCACCAGCATCGACAAACGTATGCAGCTGGACCTTGGAAGTTATTTTTAGGAGCCTCGAGTAGCACCGAGGGATGAATATAGATGATATCCTAGTCAGATTAGATAACCATGAGGACCATTTCAGTAAAAGTTCTTCGGATAAGTCGTCGTCCCATTTTATTCCTGAGCGCCAAATATCTTATAGGAGCATCTTGATTCCAATCGTATAATGGGCTACGAATCCCAAAGGATCGAAAATTGACATTAGGACTTGCAGAACTTCCCTCTTAGTAGGGACTATATGTGGCTGAAATACATCCCTTCGGAGCCTCGAGAACCTAGAATTATATTGGAAAACGTCATTATTTGATTCCCAATACATACCAAGTATTTTTTCTATAGCCTTGAAAGAGGTTTGAGTTGTTGAGCCATCATCGCTTAAATGTTTTCGTACGCTTTCAGAGTTTGTTACACAATTCCTCATATGGAATCCACCAGATGTATGTATTGTGCGTACTTGGACCGCTAGTTCCATTGCCTCTTCCTCGGTATCCACACTGTCAATAAAATCGTCCATATAGTGGTATTGTTGAATTGCTTTAACGGCTCGTGGGTACTGGTCACGAAATTCATCTGCGTTCTTATTCCGAATGTAATGGGCTATACAGGGTGCGCAGCTTATACCAAATGTTAGGGCCTCCATTACGTACTCACAGCGCTTATTGTTGTCGCCATTTTCGAACCACAAAAATCGTTGAGCATGCATATCGTCGTCTCTAACGTTAATACGATGAAACATTTCTGCAATATCGCCACATATAGCGATTTGACCCACACGAAATTCTATTAAAATGTTGAAAAGTGACGTAAGTAAATCAGGACCATAAATTATAAAGTCATTCAGGGACTTATTATGCGACTTCGCTGCTGCGTCCCAGACCAGACTAACTTTGCCAGGTTTATTTGGATTAAGAGCGACAAATATTGGCAGGTACCATGTGCGACCCTCATATGATGACCTTTCTGGTTCATGCACCTTTCTCGCGTATCCTTTAGAAACTAGTTTGTCTATTTCCGCTTGCATAGTCTGCTGTAGTAGCGGGACTTTGACAAACTTCTTTTGGAGACACTTTAGGCGATGGCTTGCTACTTGATAGCTCTCGGGCAGCATAGGGTCATCATCTTTCCACAGTAGTCCAACTTCGTATTGCTGATTCTTCTTGATGGCTGTAGTTTCAAGTATCTTCAAAGCCCTGTTGTTTTCGAGCGACAAAATAGATTTCTCTTTCGGAGCATCTAGGTTAAAATATTCCTTGACTTCATCGTGCAGAACCCTATATCGATTTTCGCACTCACAGGTATGGATGTTCAAGGACGAAGCCTGGCTTGGATCGGAGCCGCTACCCTGAAGGGTCCACCCCAATCGAGTTTTTGTTGCAATGGGCTGATCTCGACCACCTTCCCTTATTTTCAATGGAACAGCAACTCTCCAGTTATTAAGACCAATTAGGACCATGGGTTTAGCGTTATTGTACGATTGAACCGGTAAACCTTTGAGATACGGATAGGCTTTCGCGATGTCATCAAAATTAATTGACTGCATGGGCAGACCAAGATTGCTTACAGTACGAACATCATGAAGTGTAAATCTACTATCGCTGCTTGGACCTGATACCTCAATATTAATTTTGACGGAGTTGTTTTCGGATCGTGTTGTATTACCGGTCCATCGTAGCTCCAGGGGTTCCTTCTCACCAGAGAGCCCCAATTTTTTAAAAAGACCTTGTTCCATTAAGGTCACTGATGATCCTTCGTCTAGAAAGGCAAACGTTTCTAAAGAACCACCATTGTAATGTATTCGAATCGGGAGTATTCTGAAATACGGTTTATTATTGCGGTCGTTGTGAGCATTCACGTTTTCACTGGGAGCAGATGTGACCATTTGCACTGTGTTTGGATGAGCCGACGTAATATATTTGTGCAACAAAGGATGGTGTTTTGCGTTACAATCTGCAATATCACACAATTTCTGCGAAAAACACTTGCGCCGATGAGCATTCAAACACTGGCGGCACAATTTATTTTCTTTCACCACATTCCACTTTGAATCTAAACTTAATGATTGGAACTCACCGCAGTTTTGGACCTTGTGTTCCTCACTCTTACAATAAACGCAGAGTAAGTATCTGGTAGCAGGTTGTTCTGAATGAGTGTTGACCGGAGCACTTCTCTTGGAGCCGACAGGAGACACAACTTGGCTAGCAGCAGCAGCTATATTATAGATCTAATCGCTGAAGGATTTCACCACTGGAACCTTGTCGTCCTTAGCATGCATCGCCCAATTGAGCTTGTGGTTGTTGGGCAACTTATCGACCAGCTTTTTTACCAGCAACGGGTTGTTCAAATGGGCCACCAAATTACATGCCTCCATTGTTGAGCAAATATAATTAGAGCATATTCGATGATGCTATCGAGCCTATCCTTTAGCGGTGGAATCTTGGTTGCCTTTTCAATCATGCTATCAAGAATGTGCTCTGGGCGACCAAAACACATATCTAGAGTCTGGATGATTTCATTCACCATAGATGGGATGAGAAGTTTACTTTTCACCAGCTCCTTTGCTCGGCCCTTGAGGCACGACTGCAATCGCATTAGATTCTCACCGTCAGTATAACCAGCGATCTCAGTACTATTTTTGTAGTTGCTAATAAATAGGGGCCAGTCTTCGGGATTACCATCGAAATTCGGTAACTCCTTAGGTATTACCTGTCTGGCTGCGATTTGTGAGGCAGTTGGCTGAAAGGAACTTTGATTACAAAAGGAATTCAAATTTTGGGACACATCACCTTGGGATAGGATACTATATTTTTTCTCCAAATACTTCCGCTGCAATTCCTTTTCCTCTTCCAGCATCTGCAACTGTAATTGTGCGTGAGCTGACAAAGAACCACGCGACGTACTTGGGCCACATTGACTATTTATATTTTGTCCACACTGTTCACCTGCAGCTGGTAGTATCTTGTCTTTAGCCACTACTGGATTACCTGGAGCACCTTTGTTGAAGTATTCATGCACTGGAAAGGATCTTAAAATATGGCTAGTTGGTGATGAGGCTGCCAGTGAACCTGCACTGAACTCCTCTGTAACATTAACAAGTGGCAGTGTATTCGTTCCTCTTGTCGAAGTTTGCGTGGGGACACTATTTTTTAACGCAACGGGCTGATCCTTACCGCAGGAGCAATTCCAGCTCACGTCGGCCACATCACTATTGACTCCAACACACTCGAAATGGAACCACTTGTCGCACGAGTCGCACTGCACCATACGATCGGTGTCTTTTAATTCGCACTTGTTGCAATTAAAATCTGTTTGAGCCATTTTCTTTTTATTTATTATAGACTCGATTTTAATTTATTTTTCAAGCACACTAGTTGTTATTTTATTTGAAAACTTTTAAATTGTTTTAAAGAATTGTTGGCTTCGAGAAGCAAAGTTAAATGAAACGCAACTTTTAAGAGCGACAAATAGAACAATCTTTATTTTATTTAGAACCACAACTTCATTTGTTGTAGAACACAATTTAAATTTTATTATTTTTAATTTTTATTCCGTATTTGTACGCTTTAAAACAATTTGTGTTTCACTCGCCCGTTTCTCATCAAAAAATTCCTTTATAAAGCAAATGAAAATAATTTTAAAAACCGCTATTAAGCAATTGGGCAACGAGAAAGAGGAGCAAAGCAAGCATACATACATGTAAATATGTACAAATATATATTATTCATTAAGTTAATTGGATTTATTCCGCCAGTAAATAAAATACTGTTGTCATACCTTTCGGTGAAGACCGTCGTCACTGGCTGTTTATTTAGTACGATTGGCGAGCGCTTTCGATGTAAAGACATCATTTTCAAGCCGCGTTTTGATTAGTACTGGTTAGATAGTGTAACGTGTTTGTTGCATAGATAGTGGTGGGTACAGGTAGTTTTGTCCGTTAGGATGGTGTCTATTTAAAATGGTATTATGCAGGTAGATTGCCTGATATCTGTCATCTTTATTGAAGGTATATAATTTTAATATTTCTGTCTTTTATTATTAGGTAGGTAAGTGTGACCATCTGTGGGTGTTTTGCGTTTGTAGGTTTGTTTTAATAGTTTAAGTGGTGTAAAAATTGTGTCCGAGGTTGTATTTACCTGTTCGTTAATAATATCTCCGTTAAACGTTCGTGTTTTGTATATTTCCATGTTTTCAAGAATGTCCAGTCTTCGTCCTTTTTTACTAGGATGTATTAACGTCATACATTCATCTATTTCCCTTGGCTCGTGTTCATGTGTGTTAAAGTGTATTGCGAAGTTAGAGTCTTCTCTTTTCCGTTTATATGATCGTATGTGTTCTGTGAACCTTGTTTTTAATGTTTGTCCAGTTTGTCCTATGTATGTATGGTTGCAGGTGCAAGTAAGTCTGTATACTCCGCTGGTGTTAAATTTATCGGTTATTTCTGTTGATGTCTTGAGATTGTTGCGTAGAGTGTTGCTCGTCTTTAGTGCTGTCTGTAAACCTTCTCTTTGAAAAAGGTTAGTTAATCTATATATTTCTGGTCCTGTGTAAGTAAAAATGTGTCGTCGTGTTGTATCGATTGTCTCCTTGTTTTCTTTCTTCTTGTTTTTAGTGTTGTATTGTCTAAGTAGTTTGTCGATAGTAGTGCAGTTGTAACCGTTATTTTTAGCTATAGTGTAAATTGTGTCCAGTTCTTTGTTATATTTGTCTGGAGAAAGTGGGACTGTCTTAAGTCTGTTAATCATATGTCTAAATGCTGCGAGTTTATGTTGGGTGGGATGGTTTGAGGAACTGTGGATAGTAATGTCTGTTGTGGTTGGTTTTCTGTATATGTCAAAGTTTAATGAGTCAATTCCTCATGTTATTGTTATGTCAAGATAATGTAAAGTTCCGTCTTTCTCTTTTTCCATTGTGTATGTGATTTTATTATGTATTGTGTTTAAATCCGTTAGAATTTCTTCTGCGTTGTCCCTTTCTAGGATGCATATTATGTCGTCTACGTATCTGTAATAATGAGTTATTTTATGTTTTTCCATTAGGGTTGTGATGTGTAGTTGTTCTAAATGTTGCATAAATATCTCTGTAAAAATTGCGGTTGTCGGGTTTCCCATGCCGAGTCCGTCAGGTAATTTATAAAAGTTATTGTTAAATCTAAAGTAGTTTTGTTTTAGTATCGTTTTTGCAATATCCATTATTTCGTTAATATATTGATTGTCGTATAAGTTGAAAAGCATGTTACGTAGAATTGTTAACGTTTCTTGTGTGGGTATTGATGTATATAAATCCTTAATGTCGTAGGAAACAAGTCTCGTATTTTCGGTAATTTTGATGTCCTTAAGTTTATTGATAAGGTCTTGTGTATTGTGCAATATGTATATGTTCTGCAAGAACTACTAATATTGCCGTGTTCAATTATTTCTGCTTTTCTGTTTTTGAAAAACATAATCAAGTTTATACGGTTTTTTATCTTTTCAAAGCTTTTGGCACATAGTATTCTTTGCCTTAAACTTGAATGTATGGGTTTCCATGGTATGTTTGGAAGAAAGTTTTCAGTTAATTTATAAAACTTTGCATCTTTACCGTACACGGCTTCTTCAGGCGTCCTTCAGCGCAGAATTTTAGGACCATTATTGTTTTTAGTTTTTATTAATGATATAAAATACTTTTTTTTGGGGTTCAAACTATTTATTATATGCTGATGACATTAAAGTCTATAAAGAAATTCATTCTGTAGATGATTCCCTTATTTTAAAAAATTGTATAAATGGCATATCTACTTGGTGTTTGCTAAGTAAATTATTTTTAAATATTAGAAAGTGTTTTCAAATGACATTCTGTAAACCTAACATACGTAATCGTATAGTTTTCAATTATAGATGATGTTATCGCGATCTGAATGTTGTCAATGAAATTTAGATCTTGGTATTGTTTTGGACAGTGAGTTGAACTTCCATTCTCATTTCGAATATGTTATTCCTAAAAAAATCTATTCGACATGGTCGTTTGTAAAAAGAAATTGTAAGGAATTTATTGATCCTTTAACAATAAAAATATTGTATACAACTTTCGACCGTTCTAGATTGGAATACTGTTCCCTTGTATGGAATCCGTTTTATGTTTTTTATGTCAACAGAATTGAAAAAACTTAAAAGAAATTTGTTAAATTTGCTCTTCGTAATTGTAGTGTTATCTAAGTATAATTTTAAGTTAAGTTTAGAAAATAAGATATTACAACAAGTTTTATTAAACTGATATTTTGCTAGCCTGTAGGAGCTTATTCAAATAAGCGAAATACATAAATAAATAAAAGAAAGAAACTTAATAATCCTTCATAGAAGGACAGTGCAAAAAATTGCTACAACAAATGGACACATTAAAAAAACAAAAACGCAAAACAATATTTGAAGTAAGCAGACCACTAGGAAAAATTATTGAAGAATCCCCAATATCAACAATGGCACAGAATTTCGATGTTAATATGCTGGTACAGCAAATGGCAGCCCTGCAAATCACCATTGAGAACATTCGAACTGAACATCAAAGACAAGTTCAGAATTTGGAAGATCAAATTAGACAAACCCTTCACGTGGAAGCTATACCGGAAAACCAAAGGGTTACAATAAAACCCAGAATCACGGATGAAATCCAAGTGAAACTGGACGTTTTTAAGGCGTTACCCATCTTTGATGGCAACATAAATAATTATAGAATATGGAGAGAAGACGCAACACGAATGATGGAAACCATATTCGGCCTCAACAACCAACCAATTTACGCCCAGGCACTGCAAATTGTGAAAACAAAAATACAAGGAAGCGCAGCACAACTAGTAGCCAACCACGTCACAATATATATTTTTACGTCATCCGCGACAGTCTTGAGAAGGCATATGCAGATACTCGGCCACTATATGTACTCCAGGTTGAAACGAAGAGCTGCACCCAAGGACAAAAAACTTTATCAGAATTCTGCGATGAAATAAATAAATGGTCATATAGAAGCGGTAGCCAGAGACATGATAGCACAGGCAGAAGAAGATTCAATTCGAGTCTTCATAGCTGGAGTTAGAAACACCTTCATCTAATTGACCCCATATGGAAGTGAACCCCACGATCTGGATCACACATACACTATCGCAAGGACGATAGAACACGGCAACCGTTATCAGAATTTAAGGTTGTCTAATGAAGAAAAATTCAGAAAACCATTAGGCAACGAACAACGTCATCAGTATCAGCGAAGATACCAACCACAACCTAGGATAGAATTTAGGCCGAAGCAGTCTTTCAATCGTTGTCAGCCCAGTGCACAACAGCACCAATCACCAAGGTAAAACAACCACCAACCTCGGACCGAACCAATGGACATCAGTTCTGGAAACAGGGCTCACCATCAACCGACACAGTACAATCCCTTCAATAAACAACCATGGAAAACAGAAAGAGAGCGGAGCGGAAATTAAACAATAAAAAAATGAGGATGACAACAGCAGTACTATAGTAGAAACCGGTGCAGTGAATAAGTTAGTTATTAAGCATTTAAACTAATAAACGGGTTGCCCCATATACGAAAAAATGACAATGAGAAAACATATGATGTTTTATTAGATACCGGAGCAACCCATAATTACTTAAAAAAATCCTTAAAGTTCAATGTACTTGAAAAAATAAAACCTATGGAGGTTATCTCAATGCATGGAACTTCAATAGTAAATACTAAACAAAGAATTAAATTCCTTGGCAAGGATATAGATTTTTTTGAGCTAGACGATATAACAGGATCCGATTTTATATTAGGACTACAGGAAACAATTATATTAAATGCCATGACAGATATGCCAAATATAGCATTTACAGTGGATAGGAGAAAAGGAAGTAAAAGTATAAACTATACCAAAGGTAACGACATTTACAGGGAAAGAATTGACAAATTAATGAAAGAAAACAACGGCATGGGACCATTATCTTCCACAACAACAATAGAAGCCACAATAAAAATAAATACAGACGAACCCATTTGGACGAAGCAATACACATATCCCATAGGGGATAATTACTTCATAATAGGTAAATAGAAAGACTTTTAAACGATGGAATCATCCAAAGAAGTAATAGCCCCCATAATTCTCCGATATGGATTGTCAAAAAAAAAAGGCTTAGGTGAAGACGGACGACCTAGAAAAGAATGGTGATTGACTACCAGAAATTAAATAGCCATACAATCACTGACAGATATATCATTCCTGACGTGAACATGACAATACAGAATTTAAGATGGAATCAGGATTCCATCAAGTTAGAATAAGAAAGGAAGAAAGAGGAAAAACTGCTTTTTGCGTGAACGGTGGAAAGTACGAATTTATACGTAAAACGCACCATCCATATTCCAAAGGTGTGTCGACGACATAGACACAATACAATGCACTAAATAGAGCAACGTTAAAGATGTCCAATGAAAAATCAAAATTCTTCCAAGCAGAAGTTGAAATCTTAGGTCATATAATTAAAAACAACAAAATCGCCACAAATCCAGAAAAGGTAGAAGTAATCGAAAAATACCCGCTCCACCAAACACTAAAAGACTTAAGAAGCTTGCTAGGTATGACAGAATATTACAGAAAATTTGTATAGGGATATGCTGGCATAGCCAAGCCGTTAACAATATACTAACGAGGAGACTACGGACAAATAGGTTTTTGCCAAAACGAAAATAGAATTAGACGACGCCGCTATACAGGCATTTAACAAATTAAGAAATTGTCTAAAATAGCAGGTTGAACTTTTCCAACCAAATTACGATAAACCATTCGAGCTCACCCCAGTGACGCATCTAACATAGCTAGTGAAGCAGTGCTCAGCCAAATAAAAAAAACCAATATTTTTTCTTAGTAGAACACTCAGAAATACGGTAGAAAATTACTCCACCAATGAGAAACAATTATTAGCCATCATTTGGGTACTACAAAAATTGAGGAATTATATTTATGGTACAACAGACCTTACTATTTATACTGATCTCCAGTCTCTAATACACGCCATAACCGAAAAAAACCCCAATCCAAAACTAAAACGTTGGAAAGCCATCAGTGAACACTTTGGAGAAAAACTGGTATGTAAACCAGGACACCAAAACGTAGTAGCTGACGCTTTGTCGAGACAATGTATAAATACATCATCAATTGATACAGCTCATTCAGCCGAAAGCTCTTATATGGAAATTATTAAACAAGTAAAACAACCTTTAAACGCATATGCCGTTCAAATTTATAAAAGTTATTTTTAAATCTAAAGTAGTTTTGTTTTAGTATCGTGTAAGTTATAAAGTATGTTACGTAGAATAGTTAACGTTTCTTGTGTGGGTATTAATGTAAATACATCCTTAATGTCGAAAGAAACGAGTGTCGTATTTTCGTTAATTTTGATGTCCTTAAATTTATTGATAAGGTCTTGTGTATTCTGCAAAATGTATATTTTCCGCAAATTTATTTTCTCGTTTAATGATATGGTGAGGTGCTTAGCCAAGTTATATGCAGGTGCAGGTTTGTAATTTGCTATAGGTCTGATCGGTATATTTTCCTTGTGAACTTTGGGTTGCGCTTGAAGTATAGGGGGTCCTGGATTTATGTTCATGTATATGTACAGCTTACCATCAGTAAACGTTTTACAGCGTTTTAGTAGGCTGCGTATTTTCTTTTGGAATGAATCGATTCGGTCATTTTTAAATTTCGTGCATTTTGCCTGTTGAATAACTGTTATGTTTTGTCTATAAAATCTTTTTTGTATATTATTAGAGTTGTGTTACCTTTGTCCGCTTTAGTAAGTAATAGATCGTTATTTCGTAGCTTTGTCTTTATTAGTTTAGGCTATACTTTATGAAAGTGATATTAGTGATTTAAGTACAGTTGAAGAAGTAGATTACGATAGTGGTGACAGCTTCGCTGATAGAAATTAGTTTCCTTCAAAAATTGATGAAGCTGAATACGATAAAGAAATGAAGGAATACTGGAAGGAAAAACCAGAACTTCACATAACAAAAAGGCGGCCAAATAAAATGGACTCAGAAAAAGTACTTACAGAAACAAGCTAGAGTTTGGAAACAAAGTCAATCTGAGAAAAGAATAGGTACAAATTGAATATCTTTCCAGTTCAACACCAAAGGACTAAGTGTGCCGCTAGGAATGTTGTATATATTCGTCCTGGTAATTGAAAAATATGATTGAATAACAAGCAAGAAAAATAACAAATAATTAATTTTAAACAAAGATCCATCAAAATACAGTCAAGGATCTCATCGAACCGATAGATGTATTAAATCATTATCTGACTGAAGAAATACTTAACATAATTTTAGATCAGACCAACAATAAAATTAATCAACTAAGAATCAAGTACGAATCTCAATGTGCCATGATTTCCAATGTAACTATGAAGGAAATAAAGGCCTGGTTGGAGTTGCTGTTTTTGCCTGCATTATTGAAAAATAATCATCTTTCGGCCAAAATCCTTTTTGACTCTTCATACTCAGGTAGCCGATACAGAGCAACAATGAGGAAAGATAGATTCGAGTTTCTTCTAAATACACTACGTTTTGACGATCAACTAAGAAGAGATAACGTAAGAGTACTAACTCACTTGCTCCAATTTCGCAAATTAGGAACATTTTTATTGAAATATTCGAAAAAAGTTTTAAGCCAGGAACATATATAACTATCGATGAACAATTAGTTGGTTTCCGTTAAAGATGTCCTTTCAAAATGTATATTCCGAACAAGCCTAATAAGTTCGGGAAAGAAATTGCCATGGTCTGTGATGTTGCTTCAAGTATCTAATAAATGCTGAACCATGTCTGCGTACACAGGGCAAGCCATTAGCTACTTATTTTGCAGTAAAACTTACAAAGCCTATTTATTAAGGCAATCGAAATGGACAATTGGTTTATCAGCATCCCAACAAAGTTATTGGAAAACCCATACAGTATGACGATTGTTGGTACATTACGGAAGAACAAGGCTCAAATACCTCCTGAACTACTTGATTTAAAGCACTCTGCCATCTCCCGTTTTGTTTTTGTTAAAAATATGACGTTAGTCTCTTTTGTGCCGAAAAAAAATAAAAACGTTTTGTTACCTTCCACAATGCATTCCAATAGAGCAATTAATGAGACTTCAATAAAACCGCAGATTGTGGACACGTATAATGAGACTAAACGGGCGGTTGATACATTCTATCAAATGGTTCAAAATATGAGCTGTAATATAAATACAAGAAGATGGCCACTTAGATTATTTTATAACATGCTAAATATTGCATCAATATTTTACTATGTAATTTATAATCAGAGTGTAGTAAAAAAGGGACTAAAGCCGATGAATAGATCAGACTTTATGTTCAAACTTCAGGAGCAACTTATCTTGCCATGGCAAGAAGAATGTATGAGAGTTAAACCAATGCTATCTAAGCAACTGAAAGAATATATCAAAGATGCGATCGATGTTGAGAAAGCCACACACTACAACAGGAGAAGGGAAAAAGGCAGTACTGTTAATTTTGCCACTATTCAAAAAAGAGAACGAGTACTACTTATTGCTGCATTTGTAAAACAACTGCTATTTGTAGAGAACACGAAATAAAAATTTGCCAAATTGTATTAGCAACGATAACTGATTAGTGTAAATTTATTAAAGATACTTTTATTTTTAAAACAAATGAAATAAAATAAATAAATGAATTTGATTAAAAAAAATAAATAGAAAATTGCAAAACTTTATTAATTGAAAGGTACAAATATACGTAAAATTTACGTATCGTTAGTATAAGCATCGTAAAAATTATCGCTATGGTACCAGGATTGTTTTTTGCCCACAGGCACTTACCTACAAAAGGGAATATTTTGTTCGGGTGCTTAAATAAAAAAAGAACTGCGAACGGTGATCACGATAACTATTAAAGCCCCTTTCACACTACAATACTGAGTATTAAGACTTGTCAAAAACTAAATCCTATGAGAAAGTGTGATGGTGTGAAAGCAATATGTTATTAAAGTATGAAACAATACGAAAAAGAATATGACATCCCATAATACCGAACCATTTTTAGAAATTATTCTAAACGATAACACTTTTCATTTCTCAGGGTTGTTTTTTTCAAAAGAAAATGAAGAAAATGACAAAAGCAGCTGTTAAGCAAAAAAACGTGGCGACTGCATCGCAGACGATAGCGCGCTTTCTTTTTCGCTATCTTTTTTTTGTCGTCAACTACTTAAAACTTCCCCTATACTTCTCGCTTACATATGGACTTTTTTAACAAAAAAGTACAAATAGCTGCAGCTTTTTATAACATTTTTTATTTTGTATATTTACTTACCAATAAGCTGAACGGCCAAAAATTGCCATGAGGAAGCACTTCCGCACCATACGTAATATTATTCAGTTGCCATTGCTTAAATATCGTACCAGCTCTGTAATTTTCATTTTATTCAAAGTGTGATAGTGGGAAAACAACAATTGTCATTTGATTTCCTTCTTACAAAATCCAACGAAAATCTTAATACTCAATATAATAGTGTGAAAAGGGCTTAAAAAGAACGGTAATTTGAAAATCACATCAACTGGTAACCATATTCCTTAACAATCACGGGATCACTCTTCCCAACATGTGTACATCAAAGCGCGCAGCACACGTACACTAATTGGACAGCCAGTATTTCTATCGTCGATAGACAGCTTTAGTAATTTTAAAAATCAATTTTCAATTAATACGAAAACAAAAGTTTTTTTTTCTTTATACTTATTATCTATTATATGAAATTTTAAATATTCTATAACGGAATAGGCCAATATAGGAATTAAAGAAAAGCTTTATATATAGACTATCAAGATCCTTACAAAATTGTGTTGAAAAATTGGTAGCCTATTAGAAACCGTTAAATGTTATTTAACTTTTTATTATTAATTTTTCGAATATTTTCACCTGGTTAAATAAAATTATATTGAAGAGCTAGTTTTTTTATTTTTATTGCTTGATAATGGCTTAAAAATTGATTTGTGATACTTATGGCGCTTGATAGCATAGTGTTTGAGATATCACAAAATACTTATAAACACTTTCGCGACAAGTAACCATAAAAATATAGCTTACAGAAAATTTGTCGTTTTACATTTTCTTATCAAATTTATTTTTTCTACTGTAGGACAAACTTTAATTTTTAAACATAATATCTTAATAGAAAAAATTATTTTACTTCTGGGTAAAAAAAAAATCAGGTTCTTCTGAACAGCAATGTACAGGTAATAAAATATATTTAACAATAAAGTAGATACATCAGTATTCGAAATGCCAGCGAATTAAAAGAAGTAGCTACCCGAACTTTTCAACGAGCAACTACAAAATCACTATCGTGAATAACTGTTAACAGAAATTTAGTTTTCTTCTTCTCAACCAAAGTAAATCTATATCAAGTTCACGTAGGAGCTCAGCTGAAAGTTTTTAGCTTCATTTTTTTATATGCTTTTACATCAAAATTTGTTTGCATTTTCTTTAGTACCACTTTCCTTAATTAAAAAAACAAATCTTTGGGTGTGTGATGTGTTGTGGAAAAACTGCATTGAAAAGTAATTTAAACAAGAAAATTTGTTAAAGACAGTAGTTAAGTTTTAGTTTGTGCTATTTTTGCGTAATTTCCATGAAATTTTTATTAATATTCATATATATCTTTTAGCTTTCTTTTTTGGGTTAAATTGTTGTGAATATTCTTTTTTTTTTTTTGTTTCACAGACCGTAAATAAAATTTTCAATATTTATGTCCCAAATTTCACCTAACACACTTTTCATGAATTCTGTAATAGCGGTAGGGACCAGTCGGCTTTCCAGCTACCTCATTCAACCCTAATTTCTCCGGCGAGCACTTCTTAGCAGGTTCCAACCCTCCCACTGGGGACGCTGTCCATTAAAAAACTAATATAAAAAAAAAAAAAAAACGAAAACAAACGAATACCACAAAAACAACACACCTTCTTTTCTTCTCAGGCTCGCGAATAACAAATTAAAATTTATATAAAAATATAAAAAATGCGTGTAAACAAAATTAAAAACTAATAAAAACAAACATACAAATATATAAATAAATAAATTAATAATCAACTTAATACTACGTATAAACATTACAGGCTTTAAAATGTTTTGTTTTTTTCTTTTTTTTAATTTTTGTCCTTCTTATTATTTATAATTAAAAATGTGCCTTTTATAAACTCTATTTCCTTGGGCTGTTTTGAAGTCTCTTTCTTTTGTCTGATAAGTAAACAAAAATTGTTACCTGGCTTTCTATGGGTATGTAGGTTGTATGATGGCCTCTATGTCCTGATGAAACTTCTGACTATTCTCTTACTCCAGGACATAACACTTACTACCCTACACGGATTTTGTAGTCAACTGAAAATTTTAATAAATTTTAATTTCCAGATCTTTTATCACTCCAAAATTAATCACTTCCTGCCAGGATATTTTGCTAGGATAACTATTAAAATATTGAGTTACTTTAGTTAATTATTTAAAATATTTATCTTAGTTATCCTTAACCTGTTTAGAAATACTGCTTGATTTTATGTTTGTCTTCACAATTGTGATATAAAATAATCGTACAAAGTCACTACTGATTTTTTCTTTACACTTTACACTTTGAAAGACAATACACTTCTGAACTAATGAAACTTTTAAGCTTTCTCATTTTGCTACAGCCTTTTCCAACTTTTCCAAATCGTTTCATTTTTTTCCTAATCCATTCCCGCCACGTCCATATTTTTTATCTTTCGTTTTTCGAGAATATTCTTGCTACATTACTTCAACTCGCCTTCTTGCTTTTTTTGTGGTCTTTAGCATAACTTTCTTAAATTAATTTCTTCTAGAACATTCGATTTTCAAAAATAAAAAAATAAAAATTTCTATGTATTTGAAAATCTTGCATTTATTCTATATTTTATCCTATTTGGTTAATGTTTGTTTGATTTTCATCTACCAGGCGATCATCATTTCAGCACGATTGGTCGTTTTCATTCATAAATATATTTATTTAAAATAAACAGTTCCCACTAGATCATATTTACGATCATGAATGAAAAATACAACCCTGGTATTGAAGTTGCCAGTATACATTAAGTTTACTACTAATACACTAACAATACCGTATTGACAACTGTATATGGCGTAATATGTAAACTAAACATAGCTACAGACGACAAAAACAAAACAAATCAAAACAAAGTAGAAACATATAAGTGAGATAAGGCTGCTGTAGTCAAAGTGGTAAACACGTTGACTACAAACCTGGTTGTCCAGGGTTCAACCCCTGCGGCAATCAAAATACAAAAAAATGTTTTTTTTTCTGTTTAATGGTATAAATACTTATTCAGAATGAACATTAAAAACATGCAGCCTCTTTCGTCGGTACTTCTTCATAGCATATTCGCCGGCGAAGTAAAATAACTATCTATCTTTCTCCTTTCACCACCTATCTAATCCCTCATCTATCCCTTTCCTAAAAGAATGTAGCACGGTTACAAAAAATAACTAAATAGGTTTTAATGCCTGAAGTGCTACTTCTCTGGCCACGACTGCCAATTGAACATCTTATTTTTAAATAAAACGAACGCAATTTAAATAAAACGAACACCTGCAATATGTATATAATTTAGAGGCAACATTTTAGTCAAATATCATATGTTAATTATTAGTCAATTATCAAATGAGTTTCTTGTATTTGAAACTTTCGAATGATTTTAATTCATAAGTATATATAATTAAACGTACATAATTATGTTGTCAAAAAAATATTTCTTTCAGATCTTAAATATATTTTAACGGGTAAAGCCTCTATATATCTTTCCATGAGTTATGGCTGCTCTGATGATCAGGTACATCTCTAGATGCTTTAAGGTAAAAAGAACCAAGAAATATATTGATCTTCCTTGCTACACAAGAGTTTCACCAAAATTAATGACGGGAAGTATAACTGTGGTACATCAGCAATATAAGTGTTTACTTTGTTTAAAGATTCCTTTATTTTTATAGATCCCATTTTTGCTGTCGCCGAATATAATTAATCTGACGATTAATTCAGCTGCTACTATAAATAAAAGGAAACTTTAAAACTAAAGGAATGTTATAGACTCTAACATCACAGATGGATCACAGGTTTTTTTTTTATATTTACTAACTAATATTGCACAATAAAAACTAATCTACTCAGGTACTTAAGTTACATCACAGATGTAAAAGTAGAAATTGCTAAGCTCATTAAAGTGCTGGACGACATGACAAATAGTTAAAATTAAAAATAATAATTACGACAAATTTAATAATCACTAAAATAATTCTGAAAAATCACAATAACAAAAACACAACAAAAATTACGAAAAGAAATATATATATATATATATATATATATATATATATTTATATACATAAATAAACAAAATTAATAGTTAATAAAAATAATCAAATAAATAAACGTCCTAATATTGCACTTTAGATTTTAAGTTAAGGTCATTGTCAAAAAAAAAAAACTTTGCAGTTTATACATTAATATCTTTGGCATGATATATACCTATTGCTTTTCCATCTTATGTTTCTAGTTCGTACATGTTGTTATCGACAGGCCGAACCACTCTACATCTGAAAAATTTCTTGCAGAATTTGGCATTAAGCTTTTTTTCAAAATTACTTTGAATCATATTTCTCCTCTAGACTGTCCTCTCCAGGAATAAATTTAACTACTCTAGCTTTCTTGTTGTATATTCTGGCGCTTTTTTCATAGGCTTTATTCATATTGTCTTTTATTTGATCTCTTATCATTTGCATTCTATCGTCCTGTTTAATGATTGTTCGGTGGTGTACATATGGTACCCGAATAATGCGTAAAAGCGTGAAACCTATAGCACTATGCAAAGAATTTCTCAAATCACAATCAATCTATGAGAAGTAGAGATCCCAATCTCTGTGGTCTTCATTTAAATAAGCTCTGATGGTTGATAAAATACTTTGGTTTACTCTTTCAGAAGCATTACTACTAGGCTGGTAAACTGGAGTCCTAATGTGCTGTATTTTATACGAACTTATTAAATTTTGAAAACTTATTGATACAAATTGAGCTCCGTTGTCCGTATGGATGATTTCAGGAACATCAAATTTATGCACTAAAAATTTTACCACATTCTGGGCAGTAGCTTCTCCATTGTCTTAATAAAATTGCATTTGCTAAATTGATCAAGAACGATGAAGACGTAACAACTACCGCTCTTTGATCTCGGATATTTACGTAAGAAATCCAGATACAGTTTTTGAAAGGGACGATTAGTAATAACCTGATTACCTATATCTGGTCTAGGATTTTGGTTAGACGGCTTTATTTTTTGGCATATTTGGCAACTTTTAATAAAAGATTTTACCTGCGTAGACATTTTCGGCCAATAAAAGAACCTTCGCAACCGTTCTAATGTTTTTGTCACACCACCGTGAGCTGCCGTTTTTCTGGTGTGTGCTTTTTCTATGATGGGCTGCTACTTCCAATATTTTTAAATGTTTTTCGAAGATAACTAAGGGATCATCTAAATAGATAAATACATTTTCCTTAAGCCTCTGAGGTATAACTTTATCCATCAGTCTGCAAAGTCGTTGGGCCGCATTGCAGAGACTGAATGGCATGACTCGAAATCGGTAGAGAGGTCGGCCTGTTAGAGTAAGAGCTGTGTACGGCTTACACTCTTCTTCTACCTCTATCTGCCAGAAAAAATGTTTCATCGATTCTACTTAAAATCTCCTCTATGTTTTGTAGTGGATAAGCATATTTAAGAGTTATTTTGTTTAGCTTTCTTGCGTCAATGCAGAATCTATTTTTACCTGGCTTCATAACTACTTTTGTCCTATTGGACCAGGTGATAAGGGGTAATGACGTTCCTTAAAGGGAACCGAACCTTCTACTAACTTAAATAAATGCTTTCAAGAGAAGTGCAACATAATCCTTCTTTTTGAAATATCGGAAACAACTTTAGAAACTTTCTTAACTGTTTTGTTGTTCCTTAGTTAATATTTTAGGCTTAGATTTATGATCTTCTACTTAAAGATCTTCTTGTAGTTTTTCTACGTTTATTTCTTCTGCCTTAAATACTTCAGGAGCTAAATAAACCGCTTTCCAAAAGTCCACTCCGAGGTAAGCTTCCTGTTCCAAGTCCAGACACAAAGAAAATAGAATATTCCGAGTTTTCTCTTTAAAAGAAATTTTTATATTCAATTTGCCTAGCAATCTGTGTTCTTTTCCTGCAGCAGTCGATACTATAGAATATAGTGGTTTAAGCTCAAGTTCTAATTTTTCTAATAACTCTCTACATCCTTTACCTAGAAGACTTATTGATGCGCCTGTGTTTAACAAACCTTTTATGCTAATATTTTCAATGGTTATTTGTGCAAAAGCACGAGGGTCTAGA